>PVKY010011786.1:0-11848 GCA_004027775.1 Bradypus variegatus
ATTATTGAGCGTTTTAATATTCATGGCAGTCACAATTTTTAATCATGGGTTATTTTTGATAAAGATACTATCCTGATCCCAACTAAGGAAATGAAAGTATTTTCTCAGTAATCAGTCTATAAGCTCATCTCTGTGTAATTTGGATGCTTAGAAGTTGGAGTTCCTAGCCTGGAGCCAATTATTCAGTTTAGCTTTGAATTTTAAGACCCATATTGCCCCATGACTATAAAGGCATTCAAAATATGGTAAACACTAGATGGGAATAGAGATTCTAAGCAGTCACCCTTCCCCTTGAATCCACTTCTCCAAGGTCTGTATGAAGCCAAGGTAATTGAAGAGATATGCAGTACAATTTGAACTGATTCTATTTCACTAGGCAAAGGAATGCAAGATATTCTTGTGTTGGATTATGTAATGATTTCTAATAGGACCACTTATCCAAGGAAAAAAGAAACTAAAGAGTTTGAGTCCAGAAGGGAGAAAAATGCAAAGCAGAAATATGAAAAAAAAAAGGGAAGGAAGTGGAGGGAGTTGCCAAAATTCAGGCAAAGTAAAACAGCACTAAAATAAATCAGTGGAGTTTCAAAAATATATAAAATAGTTTAAAAGTAATTTATATATAAAGTCATAATATGCTCAGATACTGGGAACAAGATTTAACAACAATACGATAAAGATTTTTTTTCTAGCAAAATCCAATTCCAGAGTTCAATGATTTGGTGAGAAATTCACAAGGTAAGTTAATTCTAATGTGACATGATTTTAAAAACCTCAATAGGTTTGATTTCTGGACCACCTAGCCAGTCAAGACTGAGATTTTTACAGCACTGTGCTAGCCATTCAAAACTTGAATCTGGAGGCAGAATTCAGCCTGGCCGCTATTTCACCACCTCTAACTAAACCATCAGTTTAGAAGGGGAATAGGACTTACACAGAAAACCTAAACACGGTCTAATCCTGCAATTCCAGGCTCTTCCTTCACAATGAAGGCCTGCCTTTTGAGCACTACCAGGGCTCTGCCCGTCCCTGTAAGTACTTCCACCTAGGTTGTTGACTCAATTTCAGTTTTAGGGTCATAGAATTTTGGGCTAGAAGGCATTCCCTGTACCGTTTTATATCACAAGAGCTGTGGAACCAGGACTGCACCTCTTCTTCCTCAGTCCAAGGCACTTTCCAGTACAAATCCCAGCTCCCTTTCCCATTTGCCAGCTGTGTGACCATGATTTACCTCCGTAAAATTAGGTAAAAGAATAACCTCAAAGTTGTGCAACAGTGATACAATACATTGAAAGCACTTAAGAGTCGTAACTGGAACACAGAAGTTCTCAATAAAACAATATAAAGCAAGCATTCCGCAGTGACCTAGGTCTCAATTAAGCAGTTTGAATTGAGTTTCATTTATAACACCCTTACCCTAGGCCATCTGTAGTTTCTTAAAAGGCTGTTTTGTGTAAATGTTCTGACACTAAGGGATTATCTACTCATTATAGATTTGAGTTTACAGAAAGGCGTTTTTAAGGCTACCTACATTGGTTTCTAAGTTACAAACATAAACACAATACTTAATGCCTGAATCATATTTGGGTCCAGCATACAGGTAAACCCTTTTCTGTCCAATGTTTGAAAAGCAGATTTGGATAAAAAGTTACATTTATATAAAGAGAGCTTCTAGATAACACATCTAATTTGTTATATTAGATCACATTGACAAGTATCATTAACTGTCTAGGGTTCAAAACAATTTGTATTGCTTGTTTATTTAGAAGATTATTATGCTCCTGGAAATGTTACGGTATACATAGTTCATGAATTCTAATTTGTACTTTTTCATATTTAGCATCTCTGAAATTGTGATGTGTCTCACAAACATGATGTGATAGAAAGTATTGTGACAGTCTAACAGCAGCATTTTTCTTTTTTGTGATCTAGGAAATAATGACACATTTTACAATGATGATATCTTAAACATATGAAATACAGTAATCCCAGAAAACCATTAGCTTCACCTTTATTTTCCTTTGCCATCCATTGACAATATCCACACCTTCCACACCTATATAAATGAGATCTATGAGTCTGATTTGTATTTATTATATTCTGACTATGTAGGGCACAAACAGGCAAGAAACCTTGTGCTGCATATTTTGTAACAAAGTAACTTTCAAAGGAGTGAGGGAACTTTCAAAATATTTGTTTGGGGATTCAAAATTTAACTTTACATTTCCATATTCCTGTTTCTTTAAACTTATAAATGTTGAAAATGCTGTTGATCCAAAGATAGAAAGGCATGCAATATGTAATTAATCTTAAATGTAAATAAATCTTTGGCTATAAGTTTAAGGGCAAAAAGTAATTGAAGTTCTAAGCCATTAGGCAAAATGTCTTGAATTTTTCCCTATTATTCAACTGCTTTACTTCAGAGGTGAAGTTGTATCACTGACAAACATAATGTTCAGCAGTGGCTTGTTACCTATACTCATTTAGAATAAAATCTCTTTTACAATTAAGTTGAATCAATTATTTTGACTTTGATGAGTCTAGTTACTCTTCATGAAGAGAATGTTAACCTCATCCTACAATATCCCTTTTTTTTTTGCTTTTACTAACCCATCTTGCTGCTTTTCTCTAATAGTTTTTTTTTTACTCTATATAACTTTTTCTCAACTCTATAACTTTTACTGAAAGGCCAAACAATATAATTCTTTTACCCTCCTTGTTGGACCGTTTCCAATCTCTCCTAATTTCTGGATCCTTACAGCATTTCATCAATAAAATCCATAAAATATTAAACACATAATAATTACCTTTATGCTACTATAACACTTCTGCTGATAGAGCCAGGTAGCATTCATTCAGTTATATTTACTGTTTATTACATACTAGAATCTATGGTAAGTGCTGGAAATAGAAAAAGGATGAGAGAAGGTTCCAATCTTCAAGGAGTTCTCAATCTGATGAGGAAGAGAGATTCATAAATGAAAAATACAATGTAATCCACTAAGTGTGTCTAGATGCAAATACAAAGTAGACTGGGGCTATGCGTCAAAGAAGACTTCACGGAGGAGATGGTATTTGAGCCATGTCATGAAGAATAGAAGTGGAGCGGGCCATTCCAGGCAACGGGAACAACAAGCGATGGACACAAGCCTGAAAAATACGATTTGTGGGGAAGTGACCACCAGACTGGGGCCATGTTGAATTTGGATAGTATTTAAAAACAATGATTTTTTTAAAAGCTTACATTCATTTTAAAGTGGCATCTTGCTCAACTTTTTGTCTGATATCTTAAATATTTTTAAAATACAAACATTATTTTGCATAATTTTATTTCATATCTAAATGTAATAACTTCCTTTTGCTTGTATTTAATTTCAAACTGCTTTTCTTTCAACTTTAAGTAGGCTTATGGAAATTTTTAACTAAGTTACAGTTACTTAATGGAACAATTCTTTCCCTTTAAAGTTTTCAGGTTGTTCTAATTGAATCGTAGCTGCTAAATTTCTAAATACTTGAATTCATAATTACTAATTATCTTTGTTTTAAGCAGGGGCACAGTGCATTGTTTCTCTATTTTTTTTGTTAAATTAAGTAAGATTTGTTTTAAATTGATCCAAAATCCAGTAGACTTGGCTTATAATTACAATTTAGGAACCCCCATTAACATCTTATGTTTAAAATTATATAAATTTATATGGTGATAAGAAGAATCATGAATATTTAAAATGGAAACTCTTCCTACCACCAGATGGCAAAAGAGTATTAAAAATCAAGCACAGATCTGCGAGCCCTGGAAGCCGGCCGGACTGCGAGCGGAGGTGGCAGGGCAGGGCGGCGCGAGGCGTGGGTGCAAGGGCGTCGGCCCCGTCCTCCCTGATTCCCCGTGAGCACGCAGCCTTCGCAGGCCTCCGTGTTCTCATCTGGCTTAGTGATGGGCGGCAACGCTGGAACTTCATTTGCAGCGCTTTTAAAAGGTTATATTGGCGAATATGGCATATGGATCTTCTTCGGTTTGCTGTTCTGTATAGTGTGATGACCCTGGTAAGCACCTGTTTGGTAGCCTTTGCATACAAGAATGTAAAATCTGTTCTCAAACACAAAGTAGCACAGAAGAGGGAGGATGCTGTTTCCAAAAAAGTAACTCGAAAACTTTCTGAAGCTGACACTCGAAAGATGTCCCAAAAGGAGAAAGACGAAAAGGATCTTGTGTAAGAAGAATGAAGTCGCTGATTACGAAGCTACAACAGTTTCCATCTTTTATAACAGCACTGTATTCCTGGTCTTGGTCACTGTTGCTCCTTCTTTATATTGAAGAACGTCCACCCCACAGTGAACTATTATTTTGTCCATAGTGCTTCATCGGGACTCATCGCCCTTCCGTCCGCTGGCTCCAAGTAGACCATGTCAGCTTTCCCCTTGACTTTGTATTTATTGGTGACCTGTGGTACATGGAAAAGTAGCAGGGTGGTCAGGCTGGGAGACATAGCAGATGTTTTGGTAGCCTGGAATTCTAGGGTTTTAAAAAATGAACAAAGTGTGATTCAGTATTTGTTTACTGGCTCTTTTTGACAGATTGTTGAAATTAAATGAACTGAAAGAGAAACTCAGAGTACTAGGACATTTATTAAAAGGCAAAAAGTGTCTTGAAATGTGTTAAAGTCCTAAGAAGAGGAAATAACTTGTTTCCTTGATCTTTCAGAGGTCACAGTAACCTTGGCTGAGCTGTTATTATTTATAATAGTAGCAAGAAGTTAATAACTGGTCCTCTGTGCTCCAAGCACAATATTACAACTTTTTTTGAACCAATATCAGAATGAATCTTCTCTCCTGGGGTGTTGAACAGAAGCCTCATGTTTACAAGTTTCTGAATTTGTGATTTGAAATAACTCAATTAAATTTAAAAAACATGGTTTCTCCAACTCAGGGATGAGAAATTTTAGAAAAATTTCTAAAGCAGCCAATGTAATACCTAAAAATACTGCCCAAGCATATGAAAATTGTCTGGTAATCTTAAAGCACATAGTGTTCAGCTATATGCCTTGGGCCCTGGTGGTTTGACCTGTAAGAGACCAGAATCATTGTTTTCTTTGACCACAGTCTCACACCACTGGAGGAATGTTAAGAGAGAGAACTTCTTTCCTAAATATTGATATGTAAAAAACCAAAGTAATTTTTGTAACCTTATTTCCAGAATTCTGAGAACCCTCAGAAGGAGTTAATAGTGGTTTTAGTGCTTATCTGCATGTTTCCTTTAGTACTTTCATAAATTTAACCATTTATCCCATTTCCCATCAATTATGAACCAAATATTGATTTCAGTCCAGCTGAGAGTAGGCTGTTGCATTTTCACCAGTGTGTGTACAGATATTTTCTGCATGAAAAAGCTTTTGCTGACTTGAAAAACTTGCGAAGCTTTACTTTAACCTGTATCACCTAAAAGGCTATGGAATCACGGGTGATATCGGTTTCCTATTAGCTTGTGACCATATCCAGTAATTTCTACAAGGCAGTACCTCACAGAGAATATCTTATTCCTAATCTTTAGTTTCCACTCCTAAATTTAAGATAAATATTATAAATTACATTAGTTTCTTATTTATATCTTTTTAAAAAAGGTATTCATTAAGAGTTCATCTTCTAGTTCCATGACATTGGCTGTTTTGGTGGGTCATGTCAAAGGAATTGGAAGTAAGGTCAGGAGCCCATTTTCATAGGTGACCCAGATCACTGCAGTTGAAGATTATGTTTTATCATTGCTTCCAGAAATTTGCATTTCTTTGCTTTTCTTTGATGCATTATTATCTGAGTGCCATCTCCAGATAATATGGAATGAATGGGGAAGTCAGAAGAGATTCACTGCTAAGTACAGTTAGAGAAACTCCCAAGAGGCTTATTTATTTTTTTAACTTTTCTTTTGATAAATAACTGGTCAGTAGTTCAATTGGTGGCATGGGGTTTGTGTATAAAGTACATTTGCTTCCTTGACAGAATTATTATTTGACAAACCATCAGAGCCAAATATCTTTTTTAAATTGCAGGGAAAAAATTGCCACTAGATGGCAGTACCTGTATAGTTGCGGGGGTGGATATCGCTACGGTTCTTAGTATATAATACAGTGTAGCTGAGATGGGGTGGTGAAATGGGGATATCACCCTAATATTCTTTATAGAATTTCTCTGGACTCAGTAAACTGAATACATTTGTAGGAGAACAAATCAGCAAAATTTGTTTTCATTCTTAAATTTTTCTTTCAGTTCTTTTTGGTTTTAATCCTGTTAAAGGTTTCTATCTTTCTCTTTGTTAAATAGATTTCTGTGCATAAGATTATAAGGCATAAATATACTCATGGTTCCACAGTTTTTATTAAGGATTTACTCTACTAGTACTTTACTCTTGTGAATTACAGAACCTTTCTTCCAGTATTTGTCCCATCATCTAAAAGGGCTATGTGGCACTGTACTGAATGTGATTTAATTAATAAAATTCTGCTGTAGAATGTTTATCTTAAAAAGGAAAGGGGTTCTGTAATTGGGACTCAAACTGATTAATTTTTTTTTTCCAAACTCCTTGTGATAAAGTAGAAGCTTAAGGTGTTGGAACATTTTTACATTTCCTTATGTTTAGTTTCCTCATTTACAACTTAATAAAATTCTTGGATTGAAATTATTTTTTATAAGTCAGAAGTTACCGGTTGCTCTCTTTGTTATATTATTGCCACTTGAAAAGGATAATTTGAAACAAGGTTTGAAGGTAACTGAAATTTGGAAGTTGGATTCACACCAAAATTTTTTGTGAAAGATCATGGTTATGTCATTAAACTTTGATTTAGTAAAAAAAAAAAAAAAGGCAAAGAATGGTAAAGAAACTGGTAGATTTGCAAGAACTATCAAAATATAAACAAAACATATTCTTTGGCTTTAGGTTTGACTAAATAAGCAAAATAATCATACCCCCTGAAAGGAAGGGAAAAAAAGAGAAAGATTTAAAATCTACTAGAATCTAAGCTCAGCCAACTAAAGGGTGTCAGAGAGCTGTGCCTTGTTCACTGCTATTCCCACCTACTAGATCAGTGCCTGGCACATAAGAATTGCCTAATAAATACTGGAGGGAGGGAGGGATAGAGGAATAGAAAGAAGAGGGGGAGGGAGGGAGGGAGGGAGGAAGAATTTAACGAATGAGAAAAAACAACACAAAATATTCACATTTTTTGTTCATGATGCACTTTTCTTTTTTTCCTTGTAGATTCCAACCCCCTTCCTTTTCCTTAAGTTCCAGATCAGATAATTATGCTTAAATCTTCCTTTAAAAAAGTATCTAAATAAAAGCAAAATAAAAACTTGAAAAGTCTTTAGGTTTAATTGGAGAGGAATTTGACACCAAAAGTTAACAGCTAACATTCTGTTTGGGGGCCCATTAGTTAACTGATATTTTATCTAAGTAATTTACTCTACAAATTCTCATGTATTCTTGAAAACTGAAATTCTTAAGATCTGAAACTGTGATCATGGGGAAGGAACCCAGGCGACCAGTAGAAAAAGTATTTGATTTAAAGTCAAATGATGTGGAGATGAAAGCTCCAGCTCTGCCCTTTAATAGCTCTATTACTTTGGAGTAATCTTAAACTCCTTTTGTCTTTTCTTTTTACCCCTAGAATATAAAATAATGCAAATAGATGATTTAAAAGTCCATTTCTAAAATTTTATGCTTACTTCTGTCATTAATGGGAAAAATGCATTCTTATTGAAATGTAATCCATCCTACAAGCCTTTGAACCAGATTTAAGGTTACTTTTGACAAGACTTTACTGCATGAGTGATAATTACAAACAATGAGAATGACTGTCACAAACAAAAAATGTCACGTACACTATAACATAATAATTATAAATTTTTAAATGATGCTACTACTGCAATTTTAAGAATGACACTATCAAAATTTTCTTTCCTAAGGAAATTATCCCAAAATATGGTCTTTTTCCCAACCCAGTAAGCCTAAGTTGAATGATCATTCCAAGAAGTCCATACTACATTTGTAGTCCACCAAAGATGTTCCCAGAGAAAATAGAATTGAATGGTTACGTGGGGTACTTAAAATATTAGTGAATATGAATTTTAATTGCAAACAATTTTAGAAATGCTATGAATTTTAAAAAGCATGTTCTCATTAATCAAACAACTATAAAACATATACAACATAGATAAAATGCTGAATTACACAGCTCCTTTATTATTTGATTGTTTCCTTCACTCTATATCCTGTCACCTAATGATCTTATAGTGGTAAACATATTCTGCCCTGTTAATCTATATATTCTACAAAAATATTGCATTCAACACCCTAGTTAAGTAGCCAGTTCATGATGAAAATTAGTCTTTGTGTCCAATTCATTTGAATACAAAATAAAGCACAACTGTTCAATTCAAAACCAAAAACAATCTCAGTGAAGAACAGTTCTACATCATTTAATTCATCCAAACTATCAATGGACAAAACAATGTCTTCTATCACTGATGAATGGGAAAGTAAATTCAGCAGACTTAGGATTACAGAATAAATTGCTTTAGGAGAGATAAAACAGATTTGATTATTTCTTCACTAATGAAGCATTAGCATAAATACAATGTATTAGAAATTATCAAATCTATTCCCAACATTTTAATTTTTAATGAATTACACCTAGTTCAATTTTTTAATGGGACCCTTTATTGACACAAGTTATTCAGAATCTTAGTTGATGAAAACAGGAGAAATACTTTAATGGTGCTACAAAAGATAACAAAATATTCCATTTTCCTGTGTAAAGCACTTTTCGCACTTAAATGTTTCTGAAATCAGTATACATTTCACAACAGATACATACATTTGATATTTAATGTAGGTTCTCTTTTCTTTAAAATGCTATTATTAAATAAATTTTGCATGTTACAATTGATGGTATCTCAGAATCAGAGAAATGAAGTATTTTGTTTTTTAAAAAAAGTCAGAAATTTAGGCCATAATCATTTGTATGTCTGAGGTAAAATTTTTCAGGATTCTTCAATACAGTCTGGTTAAAGTCAACCATCTCGAAGAACGTTCAACTGTCCCAGAAAGGTAAAGTAAAATAGGTAGTTTCTGAGCCTAATTAAATTAAAATCTGTGTTTTTGAGTCCAAATAACTAATGCTCTTTCCATCACTCACTCTATTTAAGCAACATTAAAGTCCATTTTCAAAGGGTTTATCATAAGAATTCTAATATACTTCTAACTAAAATGTTTTAGGAAACTACCGATAATGTTTAGTTATTGATGATTACAAAATTAGCATCACAAAGTACGGCTACAAGAGCACTGGCCTATGGTTGATATCCTAGATTCTGATCTCATCTTCACAATTTAATTAGCTGTGTGACTTTGGATAAAATGTTTGATTTACATCCAAGGTCCCTTTTATTGAAAATATTAATTCTCAGACACATTTTACTCATTCATATTAGCAGATCTGAACTCTTAATATCTACTTCTACTTTACTTTCCTGTACCTTTTTTAATCGCTGTTGGCCACAATCCATAATGGAAAGAGATCCTGACAGAATAATTTATAGAACTGCTGTAGCTACATGGCGATTTGAATTTTTTCTCTCTCTCAGTGGTCCTAGCTAAGGCAGGGAGCAGAGAAAGGCAACAACACTACAGAGCTCAATGCCTTGTTCTTTCCTAAGAACTGTCAAGGTCAGGATGGTGTTTAGCTTTATTCCTGAATTAGTTTATGTTCTGAGACAGACGAGCAGAACTAGTTTGAATAGCAGAGCAATTCACCTTTCAGATGGAGTTGTCAATTCTCTGAGCAAGCTGCCAGTCTTTTAAAACGGAAAGCCATGCAGAAGATGCAAAGCAATTCTTCAAACTGTTTGCCTAAGCAAACTCTCAAAGCCAAGTATTCTTAATTCTTTTAGAAAATTTGGCTCACGGAAGTATCATTCACACAAGGAACTTGCATCACGTAAGAAAGATAGCATTTGTATGAAAGTGTATACAGTGGGGATATCAACCATGCTGGATTTAACCATTCAAATCAATTTTCTATCTGGCTTACATAGTGAATACAGTTACAAGGCAGTTATAAGAAAAAAGAATTTAAATCTAGATATTGTGTCATTTTTTAAAACTTCTATATATATCAGGTAGCTAAAGCACTAAGTAGCAAAATGAAATTTTCAATAGAAACAATACTTCAACTTATACATACACCACATAAATTAAAAGTAATCTAGTTAAGCATTGATCACTGATTTTTTATCATTGGTATTTCTTTTTCCCAATTAATCACTTCCATTTTGAACCAACTGGGGGTAAATCCATATTTATTTTTATACTACTATTAAAAACTTTGTATAACTAATGGACTAATGACAATATCTTTTTTATGTTTAGGACTTCTTTGAGGTAAGATTTTATTTCAATTATTATATTGCTAAAAGCAAGTGACATTTAATTTCTGGAAAGGTAAGAATAATTCTCCTGAAATACAAAAACACATGGCAGACTTGAACCCAATGGACCTGCCCAAATTAGACCTCATGAGTTGTAACTGAATTACCTCCAAGATCTTTAGATTAGAATTTTTGCAGGTCTGAAAAGGTATTCTTTTCATAATGCCAGTGATATTTCATTAAAATTTGAGTTTACATAAATGTATGCAGTATCACATTAAGAAGATTCAAATAGCAAATTTTACCTCAGGCTTATTTTTGCCTTGTGGACAATTAAAATTAAACAGTGAGAAAAGCCTGTTATGAAATTACCAAACCTAGAAATGGCCTGAGCTCAAGGCAAGGTAATCATTAACCATCAGCTTGCTTGACGAAAAGGCTACAAACCTTGAGACTTCTACTTGTATCTCACCCAAGTGAGTTTTTATTTAAAATGCATACAAAAAAAAAATTATAGAGATCAAAAAGGTAAATATTCCTTTTGTTAAAATACCTGGGTAAAAATAGGTGAAATATCTGAGTAAATCCATCAAAATTATATGCTGTATTTCATTTGGTCTACATTAAGAGAAGCTGATGAATCAAAATATCCTCAATCATGAATTTAAGAATGAAATTGGATTTTCACCCACCAATTTTCCTTTAACAAGTTCCTTTGCTCTGACGTCTTTATTTAGTACTTCTTACCACTTCAAATGCTCTTATCAGGCCATCAGAGGCCAAGTGGGGGAAATTACATTCCATGTTGCAGAACAGACAGCTGAAGATTCAATTTATTAGCATTTAGGAATAATAGAACCACCTTATTTTCTAATTTTCTACTTCCCAACACAAATGATTATGCCAATATTAACCCACCAACATTAAAATAACCATAAAATAAGAGACACAAATGGAGGAGAAACAGAAGTTATGGTCAAAGTACTTCATGTAACTATAATTTGCATTGTCTATTCCTGACAAATAATTTTCACACTACTATCTCAGAAGTATTCTTTACTAAGATTAGTAAAATCTCCAAATATCTTTCAAGTACTATCATATCTCAGAAGTATTCTTTACTAGGATAAGTAAAATGTCTGAATATCTTTTAAGTACTATCATACATTTAAAAATATTTTTATCTTGAGGTTAACAGCCTAGATTGTGTCCCCTTTGGTAAATTAATAATACAATGAAATTTGGTGTAAACAAGACCAAACTAATCACAAGTGCTTTCTGCAAAGAATATATTTTTAAATCCGTTTATTAAATATCCACAAATATTTAGAAAATAATGCCAACCACTAGAAGTCATGAGGGTAAGAAAGCTTATATTGTAAGACAAGAGTAGCACTTAGCCTCTAAAAGAGGTTAGCATTTTCAAGTGCTCTCTTTA
>PVKY010011787.1:0-11850 GCA_004027775.1 Bradypus variegatus
TTTCAAACACCACTTATTGCAGTTGTTAAAAATGCAAATTGCTAGGCTCACCCCAGACTTACTGCATCAATCTCCTGAAGATGGATGTAGGAGATTTAATGGCCAGCCACCACTAGACCAGTCTTACCCCATTTTTTCCTCCTGCTGGCAAGGAAACCCACCTGGTTGAGGCATAAAAGATCAATAGCGGCAGTAATACACAGAGTTGTCTCTCACAGACAGCAGAGCTGATGGAAAAAAAAAAAATAAAGTTCTCTTCTGCTAGAATGGAACAAATCACCCTTGAGTCCAACCACAGTATCCTAGTCACAGCTTCTCTTTTAAAGTTGGGCACAAGATAAAACAAAAGACCTGGGTGTCCTAGATTGGGCCTGGCGCCATTGGAGCCAGCGAGCCTTCCACACAGATGGGGCCGTGCAAACCTAAGGACTCGTCTGGGTTAATACGATGCCAAATACTCACTGTCTTTTGTTGTTGCTTTTGTTTTGTTTCATTTTATTGATCTTTGTATTTAAATTCATTGCTTAATGACTTGGATTAATACTGACCTATTCCTAGGCAGTTTCAGCTTCAAATGGCCCAAAATTAAATGTGTGTCTTCTCAGTAACCACTAGGTGGTACCAAATACCTGGTCTGTGAACTTAAAAAAAAAAAAACAGTTCACAGGGGTCTGTGTCCCAGTTAGCTGGGGGACACTGTAGAAGAAAGAAACTAGAAGGGAAGTCAAGTCTTGAAGAGAATTTCGAAAGGAACAAGAAAAAAAAAGAGGCCAAATATAAACGTACTAATTCTAGAAGCCAGTCTAGAAAAAAGGATGGTGCTAAAATCATTATTGGGTCACAGAAGCTGTTATGTTTTTTGGCAAGAACCATCACAGGGGGCCCCAAAGGCAAAACATGTGCCTGAAACTGGGTGCTCCTGTCACCGTGGCCCTCATGAAAGGTCCTGCCCCAGGCCTCTCTGACTCCCTGTTCTCTGCATTTAGTTGCTTTCTAACCAAGCTCTCCTGGATCCGGAAGTCAGGCTGTTGTTTTTTGTTTTTATATCAGTTTGGCTTTTCGGTCTGCTCCATCCCCCGCAGGAAACCTGGAGCTGTTTACTGCCGCTTTGTCCCACAGGAGGGGCCTTTTCCCACCCGGAGAAGCTGCTCCCAGGCCCCCCAGGCCCCAGTGATTCCAGCCCTCTCGACAGGGTAGCCTCTGGGCTCCTAGTCAGTGTGTTTACGAGGCTGGGTTGTAAATCTTTTAATACCACAGTCAGGCTCACCTTTGGATGCAGAGAAAAGTTGCCACCTTTTAACTCGTCCTGTGGAAACTGTCTTTCCGGTCACGCTGCTGTGACTTTTGACTTGGGACATACCAGACCAGCGGGGCTGGGCTCGGCGGGGCTGCAGTGAGCCGGCTCCAAGCAACATCCTCTGCCGTCAGTCGGCATCAGCCTGATGGTCCCAGGAAAAACAGGAAGGTCTGGGGATGAGTAGAAAGGAACAACATTCCCAACTTCCCTGAAATGTATTTTGATCAACATTGAGAATGGTCTTCTTTTTGAATGAGGGATAGATGCTTTTCTTCCTGCCCTAAAACACTGGAGGGTGGGGGCCCACCTGTTTTTGTTTTGTTTTGCTTTGTTTCCCTGTCTCTGAAATAAAATGACCTGAAACAATAATGCCCTAGTTTTAAATATAGCATAACTTCCCGGGTGGCTTCAAGCCCTCAGACACAATCCAGTGCATCTCTGTAAGCCATTAATTCAAACTCTTTGATGGAAATAACCAGGTGCTAAGTGCGGGAATGAAAAACCCCTTCCCTCGAGTGTCCCCGCCTAAGGGGGAAGCCCGTAACCTGGTCAAAGGGCTTAACAAGCAGTGAAAGCTTTAGGAAGGGGTTGAGGCAAGGAAGCCTTCAGAGGAGACAAAACCCTTGACTGGGTCTTGAAAGAAGAGTAGGAGCTTGCCAAGGGGGAAGGGCAATACAGGCCAAGGAAAAGGCGATAGCCCCAAGAGCTGCGGTATTATCAATCTTTCTTAATTGCTCAAATAGTAAAACAATTAACAAACCTACCCAAAAAAATCATTCATCCAAAAAGCATTTTATTCAGTTTATATCTGTGTTGCTCAAGAACAGCACTGCCAACCTTAAATACTCCCAGCCCTTAAGGATTTTGTTCTGCTGTAGTGACATTTACGAGATCTCTAGAGAGATACACAAATACTGAATTGCTTTTATAATGTCAGTGATAAGAGGTATATACAGCTTGGAGTTTTTAGGATGGAAGGGAGTTTGAAAAGCCTACAAGGCCATCCCAGTTCACTTCTTTCTGTCACAAGCTAAATGCATACTCCGGAAGGACCCTCCTGGGAAGGTAACCTGGAGTTGGTGCTTAACTACAAGGCATGTTTGGAGCCCGGTGGGCTCAGACAACAAAGAGGACACACCAGCCTGGAAGTGGCCCCACCAGGATTCAAAGATGGGAGTGGAATGGTCAGAGGACAAGTACGGTGCTTTTACCCTTCTCAAGGAGCTTACCACAGCTCACTTGCCTGGTCTGCTAGTCAGTTCTCCAAGATCAAGGATGATTTCCTATTGATTTCCATAATTTTAGAACCAAGCATTGGCACCAGGTACATGGTGGGTGTTTGACACATTTGCTCACTCAACCAAGAGGTTTTTTCACTGCCTCTGGGCATCTATAGACCCTAGAAAGAGGGATAACTTGTGAATAGGAGGTTAGCATAGATTGGAAAATTAACAGAAATTTTTTGAGCAGAAAGATCTGTGAATTAGTTTCTACTGGACTGGGCTGAGACATTGGGCAGGTTTTGAATGACATGGAAGAGAGCAACCAGGAGTTCCTCTGGGGAACCTGCAATGGGCTCTTTCTTGAGGAAACCAGTGCCCGCTCTTTGAACAGCTACTCCCCCCTTGGGCTCCACCTTGGGCATCGACACTGAACAGGAGCACCAAGCAAACACCTCTCAGAGCTTTCTCAGATGTCTTCATCTCCATGAACAAGCCAAAACATGCCGAGTAGGGGACTGGGAGTTTCACTCACTGGCTGCAATGCGTATGAATCTACTCACTGCCCACCCCCAAGTCGATTCTTTGCTCCTGGTGTCACCTGCGGCAAATAAAGTCAGAGCCACCTTTTCACTCATTGTCCTCAACTTGCTTTCGGCCTTGTGTACGCAATTCCCCAACACCAGGAGCTTATCTGATGAGGGTATTCCAAACCAAAGAAAGGAAAAGATGAGAAACATTGAAAGAGTATGTTGTAATCACAGTCTGTGCTTGGGTTTCTGGTTGAGTTGGAGAAAATGAGATCATGCTTGCCCAAGTTCGAGTTCCCTGAGGGGAGATACTTTGTAAATGAAAAGAATAAGAAATCAGGATAGGCTGGCTCCAGAACAATCAGCTCTTTGTTAAGTGCCTAATTTCAGTCCTGTTCAGCAGGTCCTTACTGTGAAACAGAAAGGAGAGCCTCAGCTTCTCTACCTTCCATGCAGGGATTATAATTCAGGTCACCCTTCCTGAAAGCTTCCTCAGGGAGCAAAGTATGAGCCTGCACATCCAAATGGCATCATAGTTAAGGATTTGTTGTTATTGGTTTTACAGCTGAAAGAGACCTTGAAGATTATCTTGAACTACCTACTTTTTTTTTTTATAGATGAGGGAAACAGGCCCAGTAACGCGGGTGCCTTGCCAAGTTGAACAAAGATTAGGGGCAGATCTGTATCTCCCAATTTCCAGCCCAGTGTTGTTTCCTTGTCATTTCACAAAGAAACTCAATCAGAGGCAGTGAGAGGTTGGGGAAAGTCCCAGCAATGGACCAGGCAAACAGATTTGGACCTGACCCTCTCTCTCTTACTCTTTTTTTATTCTTTTGGTAACTTTGGATAGCTTATTCAACCTGTTTGAGCCCCATTGATCTCAACTGTAAGAGGACCAATTTCTGTTTCATTGGGGTTTTATGAGGAATGAAGAGAATGTACATAAAGCACCTAACATCACAGGCATATACAAGGCATGACCTAATGTTGAGTCATTTCCTTACATTTTCTCTTGTCCCCATTGTCCAAACAGCCCCTCCATTCCCACACTCCCTGACTCAATGTTATCACAAACTCTATGCCCTTCTCCACCTGTAGATTGCTGGGGCTTTCTCAGTTATCTGCTTGTCTGAAATGATCTCTCCCTCTTTGTTTACCTATTTTCTAAGGCTTTGTAGACAAATATAAATACAAATACACTATTCAAATTTCAGTTCATCTAATTATTAGTTATACAAACTTGGTCACAACTTTTACCTACTGAGGCTTAGTTTTCTTCTTCTGTAAAGTGGGAATAATGATACCTACTTTATAAAATGTTAAGGATTAAATAGAACATGTACAGCGCCTGACACATAGTAGGCACTCAAGATACAGCAGTTACTTCTGTTTCTCCATTTCGTGGGCTGGTATGTTACCAGCTGGCCTGGAGCTGAAGGCTGGGGTCATCCTTCACACTATGTGGGGGTGAGAGAGGGTGCAGAGTGGACAGGTGGGTCAGTGCCAGTCTGGGTCACGGCTTGCAGGATTAACTGTGTGCTCTTTTAGCCTGGCCTCAGCCAAGCTGTCCTAGAAATCTGTCAGGCAAGCTGCGGATGGCAGCCAGTACATTCTTCAAATAGCACCACACTTTGAAATGGACTTAAAATCTGGTGAGGACATAACAGCACCATTTTTCTTATTATTCAGGAAGATGCCAAACACTTGCTAACTTTCAAAGTGACAGAAATTTTGGCCGAAATTATCCCTCAAGAAGACCTAGACAAGGCCCAAAACTTAGGAGTATAAAGAATTTAAGCATAACACATTGTATTCCTCTTTGCCTGTTCCTTAAATTTAAGATAAATATTGAGATCAACCTCGAACAGGGAAACAAGTTATGAAAGGACAGCCTGGAGAAGGAAGCCAGGCTGGAGATGGTGGGGAGGGGGTTGTGGGAAGAGAGAGGAGCTGAAGCCATTCACCCTGTGAGTTGGGTGACCAAGGCCTGACCAGTGCCTCCTCCCTGCTCTCCACCCCACTCCCACCCCCCACCCCCAATGGTGGTACCATCTTCCTGGAGATTCTCTGCTAACTTCCCAAGCAAATGGAGGACACCCAGCAATGATTCTAGTTGCTAAAGAGCACTGGCATTGCCCTCTCTACTTCATCTATAAAGTGAGAATGCCGCCTCCTATCCAGCCTTTTTCACAGAAGGAACAAGTGGAAGAAAGAGGAGCCTAGCACAGCAGTCAAGAGAGCCAGCTTCAAATGCCTGCCGAGAAGGCGGGCAGTCTTGGGCAAATACTTATTTTCTCTGAGCCTTGATCTCACTTATAAAAATGAGGACACTAATATCTAACTCAAAGGTTTGCTATAGAGGCGTAAATGAGATGACAGGTGTCTGTGGGTGGTGCATAGTGACTGCTCAGTATTTTACAGCTGACCTTACTGTGGTAGAGTGAATGCTCTTCAGAGGTGAGGAAGCACACAGCGGGAGGTAGAAAGCAAGGACAACGTGGTCTTCATCTCCATTTCCTTGATCTAATCTCTGAGAAGCAAGCTCACAAGGTTCTCCTCTCCACCGAGCTGTTCAGAAATCCAGGGCTGAGCAGCTGCCCAACCGCAGGGCCAGGAAGGCTCCCCAGGCCCTGGGAACTGGCCGCAGGCCGTGTTGTGACACCCTGTGCTCCCACACAGATTCGCAAAGCTCTCTCCCAACACTTCAGAGGGAGACCAGAGGCCTCTCTCAGGGATCAAGATGGCTAGAATGTGGCATGTGTGCAGCCCGCCATGGCTCTCCCCTCTCACCTCCCGCAGCTTGGTCTGCGGTGGGGAAATGGCTGTGTGGGGCGGGGACCGGGGCAGAGTGTGACCTGAGAGAATCCCTGCCGTTACCCGACACAGCTAAAGGGAACACAGGGAGATCACGAATGGACTGCCCCACCGTTCCATCAGGCCTTGCCAGCATGGCGGTGAGGGGGCCCGCGTTCCACATCCAACCCTGCCTCTTACCTGTGACACTGGAGCAAGCCTCTTAACCACTCTGGTCTCAGTTTCCTCAGATCTTCAGTGACAATCAATGAACTGCACTCTCTTCCCAGCTCGAAGATGCAGAGCTTCTCCAAAGACCAGAGCGAGAGAGCAGCTCCCACTTGTGAGAGCAAGGCAGTGGCCTGGTGGTGTCTGGACATGCTGTTTAGTAGGGAGCCTTCACTCTGGGATTTAACAACAGTCTGTCCAGGTTTACGTTAAGACTTGCCTCCAGGGGAATCACCATCTCACCTAAATGGAGCTGAAATATTTCTTAGGGGACTGAAAACAGATCTGGAAAAAAAGAAAAGAAAGTTATCCACAGGGATGCTTTTCCTAGTTTGCTGCCCCGTTTGAGTGAATTAATATGTTGCAAGTGGGCCTAGGGTGTTGCCAGCTGTGGCTGATGCGGGGTTGAGAGCAGCTGTTCCCAATGCAGCCCAAAGGGAAGGACTTGGGAAAGGTGAATTAGCGGACACCAGCTTGGCAAGATTAAGTAGGTTTGTGAACACGCACAGGAAAGTCTGTCAAACAAGATGACATTTTTATGGTACACGCCACAATGACTGAGGTAGAGACGCATTTAAATTAACTCCAGGTAACCTTCAGGTTGGGAAGGGGAAGAGAAGACAGTGGTAATGTTTCTTTTCTGCTCCAAGAGTGTGCTGGAGTATCCTGTGTCTTTGAGAGCAGTCTGGGGGTTCAAGGATCTGAGATTTTCAGTCTGGGTGAATGTAATTTCTCACTAGAGATTTTTGTATCCCCCTTTATAAAACACTTTTTGTTGCCATTAGCAGCCACCAGTGGTGGTAAATAATTCATGGCAATGGGGATCCAATACAAAGGTC
Source organism: Bradypus variegatus (assembly GCA_004027775.1). Lineage (NCBI taxonomy): Eukaryota > Metazoa > Chordata > Mammalia > Pilosa > Bradypodidae > Bradypus > Bradypus variegatus. The sequence goes on from PVKY010011787.1 coordinate 6,908, forward strand.
CTGAGACTCAAATGGGGTTTTCTGTTCACTTTCCTTTTTATATGCTTAACAAGGACTTCTCCATCTTTCCTCCCAATGTCTATTAGCACAGATGAATCAGCACTGCTAACCAAATGGCATACTGAGATAGGCTTTCAAGTGTAAAAATCAAAGGTATTCTTTGAATACTATTACCTGGTCCTTTTCTTCTCTTACATGTTTATGGTTTCAATATAAAATACTAGTGGCTTTTTTTTTGCCTTATAAATGTCAAGGCTACACTTGGAATTTACGTCTCTGGAGCTCCCTTTCATCGGATTTAACCTTAAGGATTAGGCACAATAGTAATATAAAGATTAAACACATGGGCTTTGGAGTCAGAATTGAAAGTTCACGTGTTATTTATGCTACTTACCAGCTGTGTGATCTTGAGCAAATTACTTGGCTTCTCTGAGCCTCTGGTTCCTCATCTGCTCACTGGGAATAACAGTAGCTCTGACACAGAGCATGTGTGAGGCTTAAAGGGGATGATACGGGTAGGCTGCCCAGCATATCCACCGGGATCATGAGCACAACTTGGAGCTATGGTTTCTCAGTCTCACCCTCTTACCCGGTACAGAACCACCGGAGATAAAGATCCCTGCTTGTAACATGCCAATCTCCCCAAACCACCACCCCATGAGACCACAGAAGTAAAATTAAGAATATAAATCTCTGTAGAAAACAACTACTTTCTCCCTGAATTTGGAGGAGGTAACTTTCTCCATTAAACTTTTTAACTTCCCCTACATCAGTCACGGGCTTCCCTAACAAAACCAAGAATCATCATCTCCTTCAGCAGTTTGAGTTTACAGATCCCTTACATTAAAGAGACTCGGTGGTTAAACAGACGGTAAGATTTTTATTTTGAAGAAGGGAAAGAATACCTGTTGAGTACTTACTATGTGCCAGGCAATTATATGAAACACTTTTACCCACATTTTCTCATTAATCCTCATAATCATACCTTGCAGGCAAGTATGTGTTGCTAATTTACTGTCCTTGATTTGTAATAATAGCTACCATTTATTTTGTGCCTGCCATCTGCCCAGTATGTCATATAACTTAATTCCCATAACCCTCCACAAGTGGTTTCCCATATTTTCAAATGAGAAAACAAGCTCACACAAATTACATGAGTAACCTCCAGTAGCATAGGTAAAATGCTGAATTTTTAGATCATCCATTTTTCAGCCTGTTGGGCAGAGCTGCTATCTATGAAAACATGGATAAAAGGCACTGGGGCAACTTTCCCTAATGACAAACGGAAAAACCAAGCATTCACTTTGCCTCTCTGCTTTCACCACTTAATTCCTCTCTTCTCTCTCCTTGTTTCTCCCACCCAGACATGTTTACCGCCGGGGCCACAGGGTACACTGGGAAAGCCTTGCCGCCCAGCAGTAGTGGGGGTGTTTCACTGTCCCCATGCCTCTACAGACGTGTTTCATCCTGTGCAGCATGAGACCAAATACTGGGCATTTCTTAGAACCTACTCCTGCTTTAGGATGAGGAGAGTCTAAAATGGTAATGTTCATTGTGGGACTTTTGGGGACTCCTGTCTACTCCCCAAAGCTGTTGTGTGAACTAAAGTAGAATGCATGTAAAATACTTTGCCCATTATTTACTAGACAGTAAGTACTCATAAAGATGTAGTTATTGTCAATGGAGCTTTTATTTAAATATGTGTATGGCATTTGCTTTGGGAATTTTGTCAGCTGTAAAACACTTTATATTACTTAGTAAACAGTTACATAAAGATCCAGCACTGCCCTAGTCTAGGAGACAGATAATATGGCACACGCATATAAGTGTATTACATTTTAAAAAGTGAAGATTGTTATAAGGTATTGTGAGATGGTAATTAAGCATGTGTGGAAATCAAGGATTACAAGGGATATGCCAGTCACATCAAAGTCAGCTGCCTCCAAATTAACTGTGAGGCTTCAAGGAGAAGAGGTTGGTTGGACTTCATCGTGCCATTGAAAATATGTAGTAGGAGGTACACTGAAAATAAAGCATATAGATGCTCTTCATAGAGGCTGCCTGGATCCTGGATTCAACGAAGGATGTGAAGAGAGAATATTCAGCATTGTCTCTGAGAACTCTTTATCCCCACTGGCAAATTGCCTATATGAAAGAAATACTCCTTAGAAAGTCAGATCAGTATTTGGTTATCAGCTCAACCTGGCAGAACACCAGGTTCTCTGTCTCTACCACTTACATCTCTACACATGAGATCTTGATGAATTCTGTATTTGCTTCTCATGTTGTCATCATTGTATCAGCATCTACAATGTGAGCCAAACGTTGTGCTAAATTCCCTCTCTAAAGTTCCTTCCAACTCTAACCTTTCCCAATTTGTATCTTAAACGTGAAATTCATTGTAAATGTGACTACCATTCTCAACCTAAAGTGCCAAAATTATTGACTAGCTTACAAGAGCATTCTTTTAACAACTCAGTAGAAATTATCTTATTTCCTATGCACTTCTTGGAATTATTAACTTTGTGTTTGTTATTTAAGTCTCATTCTTCTCCTGTCACCATTCTTCATGTGTCTTCTGAAGCCACTATAAACACACTGTCAACACAATTCATCCCAGATAATTTCCTTTGGGAAAAATGAAAGGAGCAGACATAAGTAATAAAATTTTAGCCCTTTGTTATAAGCAGATATAACAGCAATATTTCCAGTAATTACTATTCGGAATCACAGTTTCATGTAACATCTGACTGCATTCAGAGGGAAATTTATGAGAGGAATTTTCAATTACTCACATATTTCAGGATTGTGTGGGTGGTACATTTATACTTGGACTAGTAATCAAGGTAAAGTGGTGACATATTTAACATACTCCATACATATTCCATACTAAGGTATGGAATCACCATTGGATAGTATTTCTAAGCAAAATAATTGTATACATAGCTGATGTAACAATTTTGACTTCAAAAATATGTAAAGACACAAAAAAACAAAGAATAGTATGATATATGTAAACCCAATCCAGAATGACTCTATTTCAATGTTGACATACTTGCTTCAGATTTTGTTTCTTGGTTGTGCTTGATTGTCTTGAACACCAACAATCCCTGGCTGATTCTTTCAAATCGCAATTTCCATATCATGTATTAAATGTTTATTGATATGTCATTTACTTTTTAAATAACTTGTTAACTTGAGACTACTGCTCTAAAAAATCCTCAATAGATGTAACTATGATTAAGTAACTATAAAAATGTCTAGTCTCAAATTCAGTTTTGGTAGTCTCAGGATACAAATGTTGGGACAAAAATTCTGCCCCTTAAGTCACCTTATAGAACAGTTCTGTCCAATAGAAATATAATGCCAGACACATAGGCAATTTTAAATTTTAAAGTAGCCACATTTTAAAAAGTGAAACAGGTAAAATCATTTTTAACATATTTTATTTAGTACAATATATCCAAAATATTATAGTGCAATATATAGTCAACATGAAAACTAGTAAATTCTTTCATTCTTTTTCTGTGCTCATTCTTCAAAATCTGTATTTTACAGCACATCTCAATTTGGGCTAGTCACACTGCAAGGGCTCTACAGTCATGTGTAACTAGTGGCTACCATATTGGAGAGTACAGGTATAGAGAGGGTAGGGGTATGACTTACAAGTTCTGAGAGAGACTTGAAAAGTTACTACAATAGCCCAAGAACTCAGTGGTAAGGGACTATCCAAGGGGCATGGTGGGGATGGAGAGGAGAAAGGAGGACACAGAAAAGGCAGCAAACATTGCCTGGGATCCATGTGCTTGGGGAGACGGGAAAAAGATATAGTTAAAAATGATCTCATGTATTAGTATCAGGCCTAGTGTTTGGAAGAATGCCTTGGAAATCCAGAAGGAATGTAGGAATACTGATTGTGAGAGAGGGGAAGGTCTTTAGCAACTGTATGACTCAGCCCACTTTCCGTCACTTAAAATGCTGAGCTCCAGAAAGGAATGACCCTCCATCACATATTTGGAACCTGGTCACAATTCCAAGTCTCTTAACTTCAGATCAATATTTTTGTATACTGCACTACCTTGAAGCTTTTAAGCATTTCCCATGGTTTAGAGTGGAGTTAGCAGTAAGAATAAGAAATACCAGGCAATAAAGTGATGCAATACAGAAAGTTAGTAAACAACCAGACAACCAGACAGGAGTGGGAGCAGACATAAGAGCAGGTTAATGAGAACAACAGAGCCAGGAATAATCAGATTCAAAGACACCTGGAGGGATTCTTTGTATTGGATTTATTTCTGATCTAAAACTCTTTATCTCAACTTCTAGAAATGGAGGGAGGGAAGGAGATACAGAGACAAAAGGAATAATGATATTAGTACACAAGCAAAGAAGAATACATTGCTTGGAATTGATGTTTTTTATATAGTTTATTTCATTTCACAATGACTAATTTGTATTCATCACATGTCAAATTAGATCAACATACCAAAAACCTGAAACAAAAACGGTATTAGTTCTAGTATAAGGCAGAAGCCACTTATGGCCCTATATACAGGCAAAGTACTTGAGATGGTTTACGAAAAAAGGCACAAGTATAATAGAATTTTAGACAGTCTACTATCCAATTTAAAACTGAACTTCCTAGGAGTTGTCATCCTCACAGCACAGAACTGCCATAGCAGCAGTCATAACAACAGCTAACATTTGAGTGGTAAGAATGTGACGGGCACTAATCCAAGTGCTTTATATAGATTATTTCATTTTATCCTCACAACAATCTTATGAGGTAGGCACCCGTATTACTATCTCCACTTTATAGTTAAGGAAATCAAGGCACAGAGATTAAGGACCTTGATCAAGCTCACTCAACTGGTTAGTGGCAGATCGGGATTCCAACCCAGGTAGCTTGGCTCCAGAATCCATGCACCTCTACCATACCTTTC
>PVKY010011788.1:0-11845 GCA_004027775.1 Bradypus variegatus
CTCACTGTGCCTTCTCTCTCTCACTTCCCATGGAGCCTGGAGCTGTGGCAGCCAACTTGCCACCAGGAAGGATAGGCCAAGAAAATCACAGAGAGGTCAACCCAGGACCCTGATCCTAACCCGGTGGCTGAGTCAATCCTATAAATACTACCTCTGGTCTTCTTTTTTAGCAAACTTTAAATGGCCTTAGAGTTTAAGCCCCTGGGAGTCAGGTTTTCTGATACCTACAGTGAAATTCATTCCTAAGAGATACAAGGTCATGCCCAAAGAAGAGCTCCCAACATTGAGCCCCCAGTAGGCTGTGCCTCTCGCAAGCCATTTCAGGAAAGGGAGCAAATTTCCATTCAGGCAAAGAAAGTTTTCATTATACCGTCTAAAGTCAGAACTAGGGGTGTTCCTAACAGCACCAAGTCCAAATACATTCAGATGCCCAAGACCACTTCAGATGGACCCCACCCCCTCCAGCCTCACTCTCCTGCCCCCTCTCCACCACCCTTCCTAAGCTTCAGCTCCCCAAATGACTTCTGGCTTCTTAAACAAACTGAACTGTGTCCCAACTCCAAGTCTTAATTCACACTGGTACCTCTGCCCAGGGTGCTGACCACGGCCCTCCCAGCCCCGAGCCTAGCCTACTTAGGCACCGACCTCTCATCATCCAGCCTGCACGCGACTCACACTTCCTTTCTGAAGCCTCCCCTTCTACCCTCCGTAAGCCCTTAGAGAGCTCCCGCCGCATACCGGGTGCTGTTCTTGGCACTGGTGATACAGCTGTGAGTAAGACACAGCGCTCACAGCTAGCGGGGAGACAGACATAAACTCAGCATGCACAGTTCACTAACTACTTTATTACAATTGTGACAAATTCCGTGAAGAAATGCAGGATTCCGAGAAAGTATGTAACAGGGTACCCAGCCTGGGGGGTCATGGAGGACTTCCCCAACTAGGTGATATCTAAGCTGAGAGCCAAGGGATGAATGAGAGGCTGCTCACACAGAACTCGGGACTTGCTCCCAAGAGCAATGGACAGTCACTGTTTGTCAACCCTTTCTTTACCCAACAGTCCTGTCCACACCCTCTTCAGATCTCCAGTACAGCATCTGAAACACTATTGGGAGTGTCTGCTCACATATCTGTCTCCCCCTCCAGACTGAGCTCCTATGGGCAGGGACTAGGTCTGGCACAGGATGGGGCTCAGCATGTCTGTTGAAGAAAAATATATGGATGGGTGAGTGAGCGTATAGATGAGCGAGTGGGTGGGTGGATGAATAGATGTGAGGGAGGATGGATGGATGGATGGGTTTAAGGAAGGATGGATAAATGGATGGATGACTAGGTGAGTGAGTGGATGGATAAGTGGGTGGATAGATGAGAGGATGGATGGATTATGAATAGATAGGTGAGTGGGTGGATGGGTAGATGAGTGGGGAGATGTGTGGGTATTTGGATGGATGGGAGGATGGATGGATGGAAGGCACCACTCACTCTGAAGAGTCCTAACCAAGGCATGACCTGAGATTAGCTCAAGAAAGCGTGGTCCCTCTCCTTTTATAGATGCATTAATAGAGTTTCCCATTAAAAGACGGCACCTTAAGTTTTGCAGTTAAGATAGAGAAAGAAAGACCATGAGAGTAGACACCATCTTCTATTTGTACCTATGTTACGTAGCTCTTGCCCAAATTCATCTCATTCTCCCCACACTCCTGTAAGGGTTGTACCCCAGCTGCCCATCTGAATCACCTGGAAGCTTTTAAGAACATCTAGATCTTCTCACCAGCCCAATTACATCCGAATTTCTAGGTGTGGGGCCCAGGCATCAGTAATTTTTAAAGCTCCCCAGGTGATTCCAATGAGAAGCCAGGGCTGGGCACTGCTGCTGTAAGCCACTGCCGTCTCTATTTCCGAGGCCTAGAGAAGGCAGCAGGTGACCAGCTTAAGCCACAGGGCCAGAACTAGGGCTGGCATCCAGGCCGGGTGCTGCCTCAGCCAGAGCAGACGTGCTTTCAGAAGTAAGGGGACCCAGGTCTACAAGATGCTCCACATACACAAAGAGAGTGAGTGGTTAGGACAGGGCAGGCTCTGCCATCAGACACACCCACCTTCGGCTCCTCACTGAGGCTGGCAGATGTGACAGTTAATTTCATGTGTCACCTTGGCCAGGTTATGGTGTCCAGGTGTTTGGTCAAGCAGTAGGCCTGACTGTTACTGTGAGGACATTTCATGGATTTAAGTCACTTGTCAGTTGATTGTATCCATAACTGATGACACCTACAATCAACCAAGGACACTGCCATCAGCAATAAGAGAAGTCTCCCTATCCAATCAGCTGAAGACCTCAAAGAGAGAACTGATGATTTCAGCAGTCAGAGAAGAATTTCCCCCTCTACTCCAAACAGTCAGCCTTTCCTGGGGAATTCAACATTATGACTTCATGGAGTTTCCAGCTTGTGGTCTGCCCTATAGAATTCAGACTTGCCAATAATAAATCTCTTAAGACATATATCCTATTAGTTCTGTTTCTTCAGAGAACCCTAACACAGCAGGCAACCCTACTTCTCTGAGCCTCGGTTTCTGCATCTGTAAAATGGGGGTGCTGGTGGGACGCACCTCATAGGGCCAATGTGGGGCTTCAGTAAGGTCACGTGGCAGTATGCAGACCTGACTCATGTGAAGGGCTCTCAGATATGAGCTGTGAGCATGATTCTTCAGAGAGAGCAGGAGAGGGTTTGTCCCTTGTGATTGGCTAATTGGAGAAACAGCCTCTGCCAACATGTCTTCAGACTCAGGGCACTGTGGAGTGGGCGGGCACAGAGCCCCAGAGAATACGTAGTGCAGCCCTCCTGTTTGATGTTTGAGAAATGAAGGCCACCTGTCAGGCACTGCTATCAATGAGAACTCAACTGGGAGGGCAGGACACCAGGAGGCAGAACAAGCTGTGAAAGCCAAGGCAGAGGCCAGCAGGTGGCCAGCAAGGGGTCAGGGAGGAGACCCCGAGCCTGGGAGGGAGTAGAGGGTCCAGTGATTGAGAGGCCAGCCTTGGGAGTCAGATAGACCTGGGTGGGCTCCAGCCCCCACCACTCGGCCACTTAGAGCTGTGGGATGGGCAAGTTGGGACCTCTCCGAACCTAAGGAAAGGGCTGATCACGGTATCCGCCCCCTGGGTTCTGGTGAGGAGTTGATGAGGTCACATGTGCAGGGCGTCCCACTGCTGTTCACTCTCTGGACCTCTGCCAGCGCTGGCATCTCTGGGTGAGCTACATCGTAACATGCTGTGAACGATGCCTTTTCCACCTTATACATTGGACCCCCAACCATGGAAAGAAAATCCCTGCCATCCACCCTCAACCAGGACCCTGGCCCCTTTTACATGGGGGCCGTCCCCTGACATGAAGGACTCCAGAGTTGTCCTGCCATTCACTTTATAACAGGGCCAGGCCCCATGCTGGGAGCTGGGGAACCTCCCTCTGCAGGGGTCCTTTCTCTCCTTGAGTCTCTGGCTTCTATAACCTATCTCCGTCACAGGCCTTGGCCTGGAAGGCTTTTCTTTTTGTTTAAAGCCCTGCTTCCTCCCCACTTCTTCCTCTTCATGGGTGGGTGGGTGGGGGGACCCTGGTTCAGATCAAAGGGACCCAAAAGTTCACAGGGCATTCCAAGTTGAACCCACAGGCAAACCACTGACTTCATAGAGTTCCCGAGAGCATTGGTGGGCACAGCTGCAGAGGGAGGGAGCGAGGGAGATTGTAGTTTTCCAGGATCCTGGACCAGTGGCAAAAGCCAGAAACCCTCTCTGCCTTCAGGCTGAGCAACAGACTAACGTGGAGGATGACACGGGGGCACTGCAGCGATGAGACACCAGAAGACGTTAAAGTGGCAGCAGCCAGCATTTGTGGGGTGCTCCACGCTTAGCACATGCACCTAATCATTTAAGACCTGCTCTGAGTAGACCTTCCCTTGCCACTGCCCCAGAGCAAGCCGGGTCCCCAGGTGACACCACCCCGAGCAACTGTACTTCCCTCTCCTGGGACATATCACAAGTTCATTTACTTATTTCTGGAATGATGTGATCAAGGCCTGTCTCCTGCAGGGCAGGGATGGCCATGTCTGTTGAGTTCACGGCTGTCTGCCAGTACCCAGAATAGGGCCTGGCACAGACGAGTGCTCAGAAAACAACTGTGGGATGAATGAGGGAGGGAGGGAGCTGACGGGCACCCTGAGAGCAGGTGCTTTGCCTGCCTGGCTCACAACTTTATCCCGTGCACCCCATGGAGCACCAGGCACATAGCGGACACTCAAACAAAGTCTGCTGAAGGAACAAGGATTTCCTCCAGGAGCATAGAATTGTTTCCTAGAATTTAACAGACCAACCATAGTCAGGAAATGCAAAGACCTTGTTCGTTTTTTGTTTCTCCTCCATCCCCTTGGCCCAGGTGAGGAAAGGAGATCCATTCATGGTATCTGGATTTAACTAAGTCATTTCAGTAAAAGTCCATCCCTCCTTAAAAGACGGGAAAAAAAATGGAGAAAATTAGACTCATTTCCATTTTACAATTGAAGAAAACAATGCCCAATAATATAGACAACACTTTGCTGCGTAAAACCACCTCTACAAAGACCAGGAAAGTTAGCAAGTCCAATGCCCTTCACAAGTGGATGGAAAGAAAGCAAGGAGGAGAGACTGCTTTCTCCAGGCAGATTAACACAGTGTCTTAGTTTGCCTGGCTGCTATGACAAATGCCACACAATTAGTTTACGGTTTGGGAACCTGGAAGAACCAAATCAAGGCATTGGCAAGGCCACGCTTTCTCCCCAGTCCGTAGCATTGCAGCGTTGGCTTGCCGCAGTCCTTGGGGTTCCTTGGCCAGCATCTATGCCTCCTGTCACAGGGCCACATCTCTCTCCATGTGTCTGCTCATCCTCTTTCTGCTGACTTCTGGCTTCTGGCTCCTCCTGGGTAGTTTTCTCTGACTACACCTGAATTTCCTCTCTTAACAAGACCTCAAGTCGTATGGATGAAGGCACTTGGACTGCAACTGAATAGGGTCTTAGGAGAGCCCATTCACAAGTGAGTCCACACCTTCACTGATAATACATCTTCAAAGGGTCCTATTCACAAATAAATTCACACCCACAGGAACATGGATTAACATTAAGAACGTGTCTTTGTTGGGATGCATAATTCAATGTACCGCACACAGTGTACACAGCAGTGACTCTTTGATTTCTGGGTTCAAATCCCAGTTACTAGTTGTCCAACCTTGGTTAACTTCTCTGTGCCTCAGTTTTCCCATTTGTAAAAGGGGACAATTAAGGGTAGTGGTGAGATCTATTGATCAGTGCCTGGCACATGGTGCAGCAGAGCAGGAAGGAAATGATTAAAGTAAGGCCAAGGTGGATTTCGGAGCCCAGCCCCAGTTATAGCCTCACAAGCAGGGTCTGGCAGACCAGAGCCACATGACCTCCTGGCCCCTTGGCTGGCTCGGCAAGCTTCAGAGCTGGGCAGAGGTGTTGTGGCTATTACACACCAACCCTAGCACTATCCGTCCATGCACACCACCCCTCTCTGGCCAGGCAAGACCCATCACCAGGGCTCATCCAGCCAAAAGCCCAGGCCACCAGGTATCAGCCAATGAGGGGTCAAGCCACTTGTCAAGATAATGGCACTTGCTGAGTTCATCATACAGTCAAGGAAGTAGACAGCATCTCAGGTTGGAGCATGTCACTCCCCTGCTCAGAGCCTCTAGGGCCTTCCCTCTGCATTTCAAATAAGATGCAGACTCCAGGACTCAGCCTATGTGGCCCTGCCCAGCAGCCCCTGTCCACCTGCCTAGCCCTACTCCACAGTGTCCCCAACCTCACCATGGACCAGTCACATGGGTCTTCCATCAATTCCTCAAACGAGCCAAGTTCTGGGCCTTTGCACTTGCTGTTCCCTCTGTCTAGAATGCTCTTCCCTTTATTTGGCCTCAGCTCAAATGTCACTTCCTCAAGGAAGCCCTCCCTGATTGCCCCATTTAAAGTTGGTCCCCATTATTCTCCATCACAGTACCTGGTGTTTCCATCAAGCACCTATCATGTACTTGTTCACACGTGTGTACTCACTGCTGTTAGAACATAAACTCCAAGGCAGCAGAGGGTAGGTTGTCATGTACTCAGCTTTATCCCCAGTGCTCCAAAATACTTCTTGAATTAAGTGAACAAATAACATTCCAGCTCCTGGCCCCAGGCAGGCCCTTCAGCTTGTCCAGGTCAGAAGCTTCACGTAAGGATTGTCTCTGGGAAAACAGAGGGGCCTTAGCTATAAAGCAGAGGACACTGACCCAGTGAGCCAGTAACCCCACTCCCCCAGCTCATGCTTGCAGACACATGTGTGCAGAAGCCAGGTCCATAATAAAACCTGAAACAACCCAGATGCCCGTCGGCAAGAGCTTGGGAGGATAAACTGTGAGATATTCATATTGAGGAATACTACAAAGCAGTGAAAAATGAACAAACTACTGCTATGGGCAGTAGCAGACAATTTAACTAAATATCATAGACAGATGTTGCAAGAAAGAAGTGAGGCTGAAAAAGAGTGTATCAATATCAAGGTCACAAACAGGCAACCGAAACCTTGGGTATTTAGAGACACATCAGATTCAAAGAGGTGCAGGGAAGTTGATTCCCTCAAAAGTCAGGACAGGCATGACCTCTGAAGGGAAGGGGATTGTGAGCAGGACACAGTGGGGCTCCCAGGTGCCCCCGCTGTATTCACACTGCCACGTGTGTGTGCATGCGTGTGTATGTATGTGCGTGATGTCTCATAACCTATAAGCTTTGCCTCCTGCCTGTCCAGCTGCTCCTGAGATCACAACCTGCTCTTCTTGCAAAGGTCCCCTTAAAGTCAGCTCCTCAGGGCCCTGTTGTGGGTGCTCTCCCCTCCCTCCACACCTAGTTTAAAGCCACGTCCCTGTGCTGTCCACTCCCACTCCTCTGTCCCCAGCCCCCAACTTGTCCAACTGCCTGTTGGATGACACAAGCTTCTCAGGGCCACCACGATGTGACAGCAGAGCTGAGTCCTGAAAACTCCGAACCAGCCAGCTGCCCGAGTGGGGGAAGAATGTTCCAGGGGCGGAAATAGCGAATGCAAAGGCCTTGGTGGTCATGAGCCTGATGCTTTCCAGGAACTGAAAGTTGCCCTTTGTGGCAGAGAGAAGAGAAGGGGCACAAGATGGGTGAGATTGATAGGGCCACGGGGGCACCAGACCCTAAACCCTATGTTCCCCCCCATGAAGGCCTCGTGCCTGCTCCAAGTGAGGCTGATCCCCCACCCCACCAACCCCACTTAATGCTCTTTCTTGCCAGAACTCCCCTCTCCCTCTGTCCTTCCTCTCTCTCCCTCACTCTCTCCGTCTCCCTTCCTCCCCCCACCCCTCTCCTCTGCACCCTCTCCCCACTCTTCCTCCTTCCTCCCTCTCTCCTCTCTCACACGGACTCCCAATCCCAGTAAAGAAGAAAAGGCCACAGGCCCCTGCGCACCCCACCCACTGGCCACTGGCCGTGCCGAGGTGTCAGCCCAGGACCCACGGAGCCTGGAGGGGTGGTGGCGGTGGCCCCGAAAGCTTCCCCACCCTGTTTCTCACTTTCCCACCACACCCCTCCTCCCTGGGCCTCCCAGCACAGGGTCCCTTTCTGCCATAGCCGGCAGGCCTGGCCTGGCTGTCCACGAACCCCTCCCAGGCCAGCCCAGTCCGAGAGCCACAAACAGGCGCAGAGGAGGGAGGGGTCAGGCGGGAGCATGGAATTCTCCAGATATTCCACTGGCCTCCAAAGGGCCTTCTGAGAGGTAATCATACAAGGTTTCTTTGAGAGACTGTGGAAAGGAAACTTTTGCAAATACTAAGAAGGCCCTACAGGGCAAATATCGGGGTGAGCCCCCGGCCGTGGACGGGGCAAGTTCTGAGCCAAGGAGCCCCCGGCTGCCCCATGTGGGCCGGGGCTGGACCATCTTGTCGCCAAGCTTGGTGCCGGGCAGGAGGAGGTGCTCAGCAAATACCTGCAGATGTCATGAATGAAATAAAGGAGGAGCTGTGAGGGGGGGAAATAGGCCAGGCTTGGGGGTGAGAGGAGCGAGCACAAGAGAGAAGACAGGAGGTGGCTCCTGCTGGGGAGGGGGCTTTGGTGGGGGGGAAGGGGGCTCAGGAATCAGGAAAACTGCTGAGTAAAACTGTCTTTCAAAAGGCCCCAGATTATTCATCTAAGTCCTCATCTCACTAAATTTCAGTTCAAGCGGCTGCAAATATTTGAAATGAGTAATTTCTCCTGATGAAGAGAGTCTGATTTTGATTCTGCCTAATTTATTTCGAGATTTAGGGGAGCCCAGAGAGAGAGGGGTTGAGCCGGTCGTCAGCAGCTCCCGTCCCCCCTTTTGTGCTGCCTGCTGGCTCCAGCCCGCCTTGCCCCCAAGTTTTCATTCTAGGGAGAGGAGGGCTGGCTGGTCCCCTGGGCTAGGGGAGGGCCACATGTAAGCCCCTAGGCCTGGGGAGAGGATGGGGCTGGGCAGAGAGACCCCCTTGAGGGACAGAAGCAGAGCCGGTAGTCCCAAGACTGCTTTAGTGTCTGGCCACTATAGCCTCCTCCCAGGCCTCCAGGCCTCCTGTCTATTCTCCCACATCCACCAGCTCTGCGTGGTCACTCCCCTCCTCACATATCTTCAATGGCTCCCCAGAGCTCCTAGATAGATGCCCAAGCCATATCTGGCCCCAGTCTACTTCCCAGTCCTACCTCCTCCATGCCGCCCCCCACCCCAGCCTCCTCTACTGGCCACTGGCCAGCGTGCCCCCCAGGACTCAGCACCTTCTCGTCACTCAGTTGGGCAGTCCCCCATTCCTCTGGGAGGCTTGAGCCCAGTGACACCTCCTCCAGGAAGCCTACTGTGCCCCTATAGGAGGCAAGGCACCTATGGCTCCTTGTCCCCTGTGCAGCCACCATCTCGGGGCCTCCCTGCTTCCTCCACTGGAGTCAGGGTCGGGGCTGGCCCTGGGAACCTCTGCATTCTCAGCGCTTAGCCCAGGGCCTGGCACACAGTGAGCTGGAGAAGCAAGTGGGAAAGAATCAATTGCAAATGCACAAATGAAGACATGGTAAGTGTACAGATAAAAAAAAAAAAAAAGAAAATGAAGGAACCAACAGGAACTCAGAGCCCACCCTGAGCAAACAGGCTCTGGCACCCTGTCTGGGCCCAGGATCAGCCATGGTGACACTGGTGAGAAGTCAGTCCTTGGCACCCTTCAGAAGGCCACTTACCTGGATGTGGAACGAAAAAGGCCTGATCTCTTGCACAAGAGCCTCAGCAGCCCCCAACCCACATGCAGAGGAGAGAGCATGGCTGGCCCGGGGCCATTTGCTCCACCAAGGAAAGGCTATAAGGCAGGAATTTAATAACCACTTATTGAATGAGTAAATAAATGAATAAATGAAGGAGCTAGAAGGCTCTTTCTCCACTGTGGTAAAGAGCACAGGCTCTGGGTAAGCAGATCTAGATTTGAATGCTGGTTTTGCCACTTCCTGGCCAAGAGACCATAGTCAAGCCACACAGCCACGGGTGTGGGGCTTCAAGAGTATCTCCCAGCTGCTCTGAGGACCCAGGGCCATGACAACGAGAATAACAGCACCCACACTGTGTTTAGCACTCACCAGGTCTGGGTCTGTGCCAAGGCCTTTTCCAAGAGATCGCCACATCCTGTGGGGAGGGGTCGGAGTGTTGGCTAGTATGAGCCCATATCACAGATGAGAAAACTGAGGTACAAATAGGTAGAGTGACTGGTCCCCTTTTAGAGGGGGAAGCATACACCCTCAGAAAATAATTCAGGAAGAGGTAGAAAGAGCACTGGAATGAGAGTCCAAGCCGGGGTCTAGGCCAGCCCTGCCACTGGGCAGGTCCCAGGCTGGGAGGGGATGCAGGCAGCCTTGCAGGTCCATCCAGGCCTGGCTCCTGCGCCCCGCAGTAAGGCCAGGAGCAAGCCTCAGCTGACAGAGATTACAGGAGGGGAGAGGGTAAGGTCAAGAGGTCCAGCCGGGAAAGGCAAGTGTGTTCTGAACTTTAAGGACGGGAGGAAAGGAGAAAGTGGAGGCGGAGGTGTGTGCAGAGCTCAGGGAGGACAGAGGCTGGCCACCGTGGAAAAGGGACAAGGTGGAACAGGCACTGATTGAGCAATTGAGGACCTGCCTCCCCCAGGCTAGGGGTTCTCCCTATTGCTTTCTCCTCTAAAGTTAGAGAAGTTAGGAGGTGGGTGCTTAAGGGGGAAGGAGATGGGATGGTATTAACACAGGGGCATTAAAGTGGGATGTTGGCACTTTTACACAGATGCCTGAGGGCCTGGATGTGCCTTAACAAGGGCGACTGAAACTTTGCTTCATTTCAGAGGACGATGGATGACCCAGCCCCGCAGGGTGCCAGGCCCTGTGCTGGGAGTGGAGCTGGAGCTAAATAGGGACATTGCGGTGAAGGTCCCTGCCCTTGAGGATTCTCGTAGGAGAGATGAGGCAGAAGACCGAGAGCTGCCACTCAAGGTGGAAGCGCAGGGGCTGCCCTGCAAAGGCAGTCGGGGCTGGAGGCTCCAGAAGGAGGCTGCCTGAATTTATGTCCCACCTGTATTACTTTCTACCTGTGTGACCTTCAGCAGGTTACACAACTTTTCTGTGCTGCAGATTCCTCATCTGCACAGTGGAGGTAATAATAGCACCTACCTCCCAGGGATGTTGTGAAAAACACCTGCAGGTTGGTTCCCACTATGCACTCCATGAATGGTAGCTCTTGTCCACGCACTTCTCTCTATCTCCATTTTCTCTTGCCTTTTCTTCCAACCATCTCCCTGCTTCTGCTCTGGCCCCTTTGGCAGCCACAGGGATCCTGTTAGAACCTGCGTCCAGCAAGTCACACCCTTACTGACAGATTCCAGTGGCCTCCTGGACAACAGCCTCTTTCTCATGGTGGTTCCCTATCCCCCACCGGACCTACCTTTCCGTCCACTCTCAGCTCATATGAGCCTCCCCACTCCCACCTGCCCTTCCCTCTGTCTTCCATGTCTTCGTGAGGTTCCTTCTCATCACTTGAGAGTCCATCATCAGTCCAAATGTTGCTACCTATTGTGTGCCAGCTTCTATACAAAAGAATACTCCTTGCTTACATCTGCATAAAGAAATGGAAAGATTATTTAAAAACTAAAAACAATTGTTATTGGGATGGTGAATGAGGTGGATGAGGGACAGAGGTGAGAGAAGGACTTCCCTTTATAATTTTTATCTCTTGGGGGTTTTGAGCCATGAGAATGCACTCCATATTCAAAAAATGTATAAATAAATGAATGGATGCATTTTTAAAAGAAATCCTCCTTAACCAACCTTATAAAGTTGCCCCCTTTCCAATACTCCTCATCCCCTTTTCTGCCTTATTTTCATACATAATCCTACCACTAACTGCTGTTATTTTAAGTGTGTATTAGATTATTTGAGTATTGTGTGCCCCTCCCATTAGGATGTCATTCTGTGAGCCCAGGGCCATGTCCTGCTCACCCCTGGGTCCTGGCCTCTGAACATGGGACCTGTGGGAAGAGTGAAAATAGCCACAGAGCTACTCCCACTGGCCTACACTTCCCAGGACTTACTGGACATGGCACCCGGGATTGAGCCTGGCAGATCATAGGTGCTCACTAAATGCTTGTCAAATGAATAAAGGAATGAATGCCTAAAAGATCTTTAACAGATGAGCATATTCCTTCCAGAGGGAGAAGCAAAGCTTTCTAAGAGGAAAACATCCAGAGAGGAGATAAAGCATAGAAAGCATAGAGTAGATGCTCAATACACAAGAGCT
>PVKY010011789.1:0-11848 GCA_004027775.1 Bradypus variegatus
GTGAGAACAGATCTAGCCCCACAGAAAGCATAAAAGTAGAATGAAACAAAGTCTTAAAGTCATGTCATTAGGAGTTAATTGGTTTGATCCTACCTATAAATCAAAACCCACCTGAAATGTGTTTTTTTTTTAATCTCCAGAGCAACCATGATGAGGGACTTTCCTGGCTGTGTATCAGTGGTCTCTTCTGAGAACAGTCCAAGAAAAGTAATTTGAAAAACATAAAGAGTCATAATAATGACAATCATTTGTTAAGTATTTACTGTGTCAGGCTTTGTTCTAAGTACTTTGGTGCCCCCCATTTCCATGTTGATCAGAAGGCATTTGTTTCTTATACCATCTTGTTAAAGTCATGGTCTGGACAGAATTTCTCAAAGCTGATTTCAATGACTTTTGTAATAACTAGTATCATTCCCCTCAAAGCACTTGCTAAAATATGTGAACTATTTATATGATGGGATAATATACCAGAAGAATTGGTAAACAAATAGGGATTTTTCCTTCACAAAACTGAACTTAATAAAGCAACATAATGACCATTTTTTCTCACCAAGAAACTCAAATTTTACCTTTCCCCATTTCCAAAACAACATTGAATAACAAGCTACTGAGAATTTTTATCTAATTAGAAAGCATAAGCATCCTGTGGTCAGTATTATTACATCTCATTAACTCCCCTTTAAAGCATATTCCTGGGTGAAGTAGGCTCTAATATCAGAATATATTCTATGGTAGCCCTAATGAAAAATATGTCATAGAGAAGAAAATGTTAGGAAATACCCCTAAATGCATAATCCAATATCTCTCTCAAGAAAATTAGACGTTGCATACACAATTTTCCCCATGATTTGACATAGGTATTAAAATACATTATTCTAAATATATATATTGATAAATTCAGTCTGGTTCACTAACTTGTCCTGTCAACAAAAGGTTCTAATTTCCTTGCTATGATTTTAGTCAATGCAGCCCATGGCACTGTAAGAAAATAAGAAATAGCAAATTATTCTTGTACAGTATCTTCAGTTTTTTCCTCCTTTTCTTGCTTGTCTGTCCCCTCCTTAGGCACACAGTGATCAGCTGTTTCTTCTTACCAAACTAGCTCAAAGAGAGCAGTGACATGAAAATGTATCGTGCCACAGTGCAAATGGCTGTCAGCTTAAAATGTCATCCCGTCCAGTAAATGAGTTAGATTTAAACCACCTTGAAATGTTTAAAACAAAAGCTGTTGTTGGCAGGTGGAATTTTAGTTGCCAAATCAAGAAGGTATTTCTTCAGGAAGGCTGTGGTATTGCATTCGAATACCAAGTTACCCTATACTTTAACTGGTATGTTTTGCTTTGGTTTAGTATCTCAAATACTTTTGCCTACATATATAATAAACACCTCAGTTCTTATTAATTCCAACTTGTTAGGTCCACACATATACACCAAAATCTAAATTGTTTAAAGGAATTGGGCTCGTTAATTGTAGAGTGTAGGGATTGAGGATAAGGCCAAGTTTCTCTGGATTCTTGAACTTTGGACATTGGAGAATGGCAATTAAAAAACCAATGTGGGTTTAGGAAAGTTAACCAAATAATCATTGCACTCCTGTTCACACCCTGCCTTTAATGAGTCTTTTTTATTTTCTACAAGACTGATCATTATAATTATTTATGCCCCAATTAGTCAGATAAAGCAAATTGCCTTTGTTAGATTAGGCTCTATGAGCGATGCAACTTGCATCTCTGTAGCTGGTGTTCAGTTTAAAATGAAAGGTAGCCATATTTTGCATTCCACAGTTTCCTGAAATCCTATTTACTTGTAAATAAATTAAGTTTACTGTTTTTCTCAAGATTTCCTCTAAGCAGCAACATCTTGTGAAAAATCCACTATTTTTAAATCTACAGACTTGGTTTTCCTTAAGGGTTTTCACTAATTTCCTGAAGCTACTGTCATCAATTGTAAAGCAAGGAGGTTGTATAATGTATAATCAGTGTGTCTGATACCTCTCCATTTCAGTGGACACTATAAGCTTTAAGGAGTTTCTGTCCTTGATATTAAAGTAGGTAAAGTACTTACAAGATTCTATTTTATTTTTCAATAAAGAATTATAAGCTGTTAATATTAAATTTCATCCAGAATTTATGTAAAACTATGGATTTAATCAACCTAGATTAACCTTATCTCTAATACAATCCAGTAATAAATTCTATAGTTGCACTGCAACTGAGCATAAATATAGGTCCTTATTTTACATATTTTTTTTAAATCTTGAACTAAACCGAAATACAAATCTTTCAAGACAATAAAAGGAAGCAAAACAATTTATGTGGAAATATGCTTGATGCTGTTTAAACCATAGCTTTATCAATTGAGTCATGGGTCTAATATTTAATAATTTATTCTATAGTTAATATTCTATCGTTAATCAACTGTTGACCAAAAAAATAAATTGTCCTTCTCTAACATTGCATGTAGACCTCTAACAGCAAAAGACTTTTCCTGGATAAAATTTATCCACAGGCTATTTGTTTTGGCTCGTTTCAAATTGTATAATCCAAAATCATGCTGCCCTGTACCTTCCTTAGCTAATATTTATAGTAATTGGCCTTCATCGTAATCATAAGTGCCCACATACACACACGCATCGGCAGCCATAGATTTCAAACACTTGCTATTTATGGTAGGGGTGATCCAATGAGCAGAAACCTGGCTTTATTTTCCTTTAACCCTTCTGGGGTTTCTCTTTTGTCATTGCTACAGGAATTTGCCAAAAGAAACCCCTCAGATCTTTTTCTGATCTTCTCATTTTAAAAAGAGACATCTATTTTCTGAAGCTGTAACATACAAGAACTACAAGGTTTACAATTAGAGGTTCTGAAACTCACATACAACTTAGACTGACCTTGGGGAGGTTAAAAAATCCTAACGGAGAGGCACTTGGAGGGAAGCTGATACAATTTGCATGGGATGAGGGTGAGGAGTCTTTTCTTCTTTCCCATGTTCTTCCCCAACACCCTCCTCACTTTCTCTCCTCCCTTTCTGCTCCCAGATAAGTCTGTGTTCAGATGGGAGAACCATGGGACTCTCAAGGCTCAGAGAAAGTTGACTGCGACACATACCTAGTGAGTCGTAAAACCACCAAAGGGTAACGATGGTTGCAGTTGATTAATTAAACTAGCAGTAATATATTGGGTGAAAAAAGTAGTCTACAAAAGCACCATATAAAATTTTAGAGAAATAGTGAACCCCACCTCCAACAACAACAAAAAAATCAAGTAGATTAGCAACTCAAGACAAAGAAATCAATATTTGAAAAGACTGAAAGTGCAAAGAACAAAATTAAACATGCAGAGTATGCAGAATTGTTTTCTAAAGGAATTCAGAGACTGCTGGTTGTAAATATAAATATGATTACTGTACTATTACTTAGGTAGTAAATGTGTTTTCCTGTGTGCGTAACTCATGATGGCATGGTTGGTAGTGGTGGTCGTGGGGAGCCCTATTATTTCTTGAGTCTCCATTCTTGACTCCTGCCCTGCTTGTAAATTCTGAGCTCCCCTGAACACTTGGCATCATTTGTCTTCACCTGGACTCACAGTGGGCAATCCTTGTTCATAAGAAGTCAGCACTGAAGTCAGTGACTTCCTCTCCAGTCCAAATCCTGAACGTCCTCACTCCTGCTCCAGTTCCGATAGATAACCTAGTCTTTTAATCCCTTGTTCCTCCAGCCTTCAATGACCTTCCTTTTTGTTCTACTTCAACCTCCTGTTCCTTTGGCCACCCCGCAGGTGAGTCCGACTCAGCTCTGCTCCATCCTAGACGCCTTCTCTGACAGCTGGTTCCCTGATCACTACTCCTGCATGTGCCTCCCTTCCAATAGTTAGGCTCATTGCTGGGAGGTTGCTCTGTTTTGACTTGACCTTTTACCATAAATGAACACTGAATGTTTAAGAAATGATATTTCAACATTTGTCAAAATACTAAATCTAGATTTTCTCCCATAATTTGATGAAGTGGCATATTACTTTAAAAAGGTTTTCTGAGGTTGACTCATCTTAACAATCCCAGTATAAGTTTTGTTTTACATCCTGCTGAATTCGATGGGCTAGTGCTTGAGAGAGAATACAGCATAATCATTAAGTAGTGGGTTTTGGAGCCGTCCCATCTAGGTTTAAATCTTAGCTTTGTTATTTGGTTGTAGTATCTCATTTCCCTGTGCCTCAGTTTCCCAACTGGCAAAATGGGAAGTGCAGTAGCGTGCCCATCATAGACTTATTGTGAGATTGGATCAATCCATGTGAAGTGCAAGAATCAGCTTGGAGCACAGCAAGCAACTGATCCCTGCCATGTGACACTGACAATTTTAGTCATTGTGTCCACAAAGAGAGTGGTCTATAATTACCTTATTTTATGTTCAAATGTATGATTCTTCAAATAGTAATCTGAGAGTCTTGTCTTCATTCTCTATTTTCTGAAATGTTTTGCAGGAGAGAGGAGATACCTCTATCTCCAATCTACAAAAATATCAAAAATATCTGTGTTTGACTGGGGGCATTTTGTATGTACAAGCTTTTAATTACAGGCTATTAAGTTATTCAAGTTTTCTATTTTCCCTGAGAATTATCTAAAAAAAAACATCTTTTTTCCATGTTTTCCATTTTTACATAAATATGTATGCAATAACTTATATTTAATTCTCGTCTGTATCTGGAGGATGCCCCTTTTTATTACAAATCATGTTTGTACTTTCGTTCTATTTTTAGATCAGTTTTTCTTGAAGTATTCTCATTGAACCATTTTTATTTGATCCCCCTTCTAGTGTCTTTATCTCCTATTTCAGTAATTTCCACTGTTACTTTGTAATTTTCTTCTTATAACTCCTAAGGTTTATTTTTGTTTGTTCTTTCTAGGTAATGGAAGTAAAGCTTTATCTAATTTACTACTGGTCATTTTTGTTTGTTTGTATAAAATAAATATATTTAAGGCTCTGAATATATTTCTCTAATACTCCCCTCACAATTTAATAACTACTGCTTAGATCTAAATATTTTGTTATTTTCTCTTTAACTTTTGGATTATTTGAGATTTCTCTTTTTAAGTGTTGAAACAGTGGAACATTTTTATAAACTTTATTTTTAGAGCAATTTTAGATTTACAGAACAATTGCACAGAAAGCATAGAGAGTTCCCACAACCCCTCCCTCCCCACACATGGTTTCTCCATTAATTAATGTCTTGCATGAGTTTGGTACCTTTCCATGTGGGATTTTAAAGCTATCTTATAATTCAATTGTGGTAAAAAATGATAGACTCTAACCCCCTCCATTTCTGAGTTCCCTGATTGTTTGCTACCCATGACACATCACTGTCCTGTTTGTCTCCCACTCTTTCCAGTCACTCTTATTTAGCCTTCTTCATGGTTCCTTACCTAGTCTTTATTTAATACTGCTATTTTTCAAGGATCTATCCGAGGCTAGTGTCTTTTATCATCCTGTACCCTGGCTCTTAGAAGTTTCTTCATGCCCATGAGCTCAATCACCTTCTTACGAACTGACAACTTGCAAATATACCCCCCAAGAGCAGATCTCTCTCGGGCTCTGAACCCGTGGAGGCTGACCATCTGACTGCCAAGGAGTCCCAAACCAAAAGGTCCTGTCCTTTTATGGACCCCTAGACGAGGGGGAAGTGAGAGGAGAAAGCACCAGGGCTGGGCAAGTACCGAGTCAAGGTGGAGAAATGCGTCTCGGTCAAGGCCCGCAGTGAGGACGGCTCGGCAGGGGTTGCTGGAGAAGGCCCTGGACCGCGGGCCCGGCGGCAGCTCTCTCCCGGAAAGCGCAGCGCCTGGGGTGCACCGGGCGTGGCTAGGACGGCAGCGCCTCCCACGAAGCCTGACACCGAAAGCCTCGGAAGTGCCTGTGCTCGGGCGTGGAAGACGACGGGGAGCACCTTGACCTGGAGCCAGACCACCCGGTCACCAAGTGTTGTCCACAGAAATTGCGCCTCATGGTTCCCTCCTCCATCTCTTTCACCTTCCACCGCCGCCTGACCGCCAAGCACGGTCGGTATCTCCCTCCTCAGTATGTGCTGAATCTCCCCATTTCTTTCTCCCCACAGACCATTACCCTGTGGAAGGACATTGTTACCACCCAGATCCATCACTGCAGGAGACCCCAGCAGTCGCTCCTGTTTCCCTCTCATTTCCTTCAGTCCTTCTTCCTCCTCGTAGTCCCGCCGTGCAGTCCGCCTGGAACGGTCCCTGATTCCCCACGGTGCCCGTGATGAAGCCAAACCCTTCTCATAGTCTTAAGGCGCTTCCCGAAGGCACTTCCCTATCTACCTCCACCTTTTCTCTTAATACGTTTTTGAAACCACTCATGTAACGCATCTCACCTCTGTTGTAGCTGCTTGAAAGCACAACATTCTGTCAGTTCCAGGATTTCTCACCTGTTTCCCCTGCCTGGAAACGCCCACCCCGAATTCTTCCACCCACCCAGCCTCTAAGGTTCACACACACGGCCTTTGTCTGGCTCATTCACTGCTATTTCTCTTGAAGTATCAATCTAAATATATTTCTTTTGAAATGTTAAAAATTAAATGTGACCTAAGTCACCAGACCTGGGGATGTTGTTTCTCAAAGTACATGTGGCAAAGTCTCTTAGTTGGTTACTCATTTTTTTGCTCCTTTTCAGGCTAATGAAGGTCTGGGAGGGTCACGGTTTCTTACTGTGCCCCCCCAACCCCCTCCCTCCAGCACAGTGCCTGGGACATGGCTGTGTCCATAGATATTTACTGAGTGAATAAAATTATCAATTGCTAACTGTGATTGTGGCTTTCAAAACAGATGTAAATATGAACTGTAATTGAGCATGTTTAAAAACTGAATAAAGTGTAATGTATTTTAAAAATCACTATTCAATAACATCAAGTACAAAAGAAAGTATGCAAATTGCAGCTCCTTTGTAATCAAAATATATATCAAGTGCATAAATAAATACTTGGATTCCATAGGTAAAAATGCAAGCAGTTTTATGTTTGAAGAATTGAAGAGGGTATTTTTTATATTTAATGCCATTGTATTTATTTTTTTTTTGCTGTGCTTGAATACATTGTTGTTTCAACTTAAGAAACTAATACATTGTGCTTGAATACATTGTTGTTTCAACTTAAGAAAGTAAGTCAAATAAATACACAAGGTTTCTTATTTTTCCTCCCCATTCCCTAAAACAGAAATTAGAATTGATGATGTTCCCTCTCAAGGGTTGGAGAAAAAAGGTTGCTATCAGCCCCAAGAACTTTCAGAGAATGGAGATTGTACTTATGCTGGAAAAAAAAAAAAACAAAAAAAACTTGCCTTTTCTGGTCACTAGGCACTGTACTAAAAATGTTTAGTTGCCAGATCGTGTAAAAGCAGAATACATGTAAATAGATTTGTGCTTTAAACTGACAGAAGAGCAGCGAGACAAGTAACTGAGAAGGATCTGTAGGTTTCCAAGGCCCAGTCAGTGAAAATAAACGTGAGCAGGCACCGCAGCCACAGCCTCAAATCAAGCAGCAGCTGAACATTTTACCTGCAGAGAAGCTCTGGAGCAAGGATGAAGCTCATGAAAGAGCAATGTGCTACTTTTCAAGCAACAAATCTCATGGATAGCTCTCTGATTTTTCTAATCTCAAATAGCATAAACTTTCCTCCAATAGCAAAGCTAAAATATTTTGAAATCTGATGCATTACCTGGGTTCATAGTTTCATTTTACAGTGCTTTTGCCAACAACCAGTGAGTAAGAATATTGTTTCCCAGATACAGGAAAGCTAACATGGCATTTGCACATTATTAGTGATGGAAATTAGGATAAATTCTGTAGCAGTTAGCTAGATGGCTGTGGAGGCTTAAGCAAGAGTGTTTAATTTTCTGAGCCCCTCATTCCTCAAAAATGAAATTTTGGTAAAGAAAACAGTACTGAAGTAATCTGCTGGATTTATAATGGCTTAGCAGCACTATCACTGAAATTATATTTAAATGAGTTTTCAAATTGTACCTTTTCAGAATATTTTCCATGTATTTCCAAGACCTCAGTTTTGGAGGTGTCATTGAATGTCATCCATTCAAAACACGGATGCTGTGTTTGAATTCAGCTAACCAAATCTCGGACAATGGCCAACTGAGTGGAGAATGTGTGATTGCCAGAATCCCTCTTGAAAAGAAACCATGATCACTAAGCGGGGTGGTTCTCCATCTTCTGTACAAAGCAAATCCTCATGCAACTTGGTCAACAAGCTGAGGTCCTGGCTCTACCACAGAGCTACTGGATGCCCACCGCACACCCAGGGGCAGTGGCCAGGATGATTCCTTTGGACCAAGTCTGCATGTGGGTTTCTCCATGTACATCAAAGATTATGAACCTCTGTGCTATCATCACAGGAATATTACAGTAACAAGATAGTACAGGTACATGCTTTCAGCTGTTTGTTTCCAGGAGGGCAAGGGAGAAGTTTATACTTCCACAACACAGTTTTTCAACACTTAGAGATGACAAAAGCTCCTAAGAGGACCCAGGCATTTTATTTCGACAACCCTGGCCTATCCTGTCCCATTCCCATCACCATAATATGCAGGGCAGGAATGCAAGTTCCAATCTCATTCACTCTGAAAATGTGAAACGTTGAATTATTTTTTTCCCATAAGAAATACTGATGAACTCACTGGAGAGCTCAGGAGTAAGGTAAGTTGGAATAGCAGAAAAGGTTTTAGATTAAAAGTTTACTTTAATCAACATTTCTTACTGTAAGCTATTGTGTCCAGCAAGGTGCTGGTTCCTGATAGAGTGGCTAGAAAGAGACGGGGGGATGAGTGTGAGGTGTCTGCATTAGCTAGGGGGGTCAAGATGTCTCAGAGGTGGAGACATAAGAAAGAACTCAGTGTGCTGTGGGAGGAATGTTTGAGCAGAACAACACATGTAAGTCCCTGAGGCTTGCATGGAACAGGTGTGTGGGTCAGATAAATGCAAGAAGACAAGAGTAGCTGACAAGAATGTAAAAGGAGGACCTGGGTTCAGAGAGGAGGCAACAGATCCTGTGCCTCTCAGCCCACCCTGAGGACAAAGGGGACTGGATTTACAATTTAATGATATCACGCCACCCAGGGTGGGGAATGAATTAAAACACTGGGAATGTACAAGCAGAAAAGCTATGTAAGGAGCTATTACATGTCTCATGTGAGAGGTGGCCATGGTGTTGATTGCCTGATGGCAGTAGAGGTAGAAAAAAAAATGGCAGAAACCTCGAGTCTTACTGATGGTGAAGTAAGTCTTACTGTTGGTGAAGCAGAGAAAATTGCCCATGCCAAGATTCTGGCTGAGAGAACAGGTGGATGATTGTGCCGTAAGCTGACACATGTAAGACTGAGGGAAGACAGAATGTTGGATGAAAATTTTAACCCCCTGTTTCATTATTTGAGTCACTTTAGACAAGACACCCCCCGAGAACCTCAGTTACATGTTTCCCACACTTACCAGTTGTCACATCACTGTCTCATGTGTTTAAAAGCTGTAAATTTTTAAACCTGTAACTCTTGACATGTTTT
Source organism: Bradypus variegatus (assembly GCA_004027775.1). Taxonomy (NCBI): domain Eukaryota; kingdom Metazoa; phylum Chordata; class Mammalia; order Pilosa; family Bradypodidae; genus Bradypus; species Bradypus variegatus. The sequence goes on from PVKY010011789.1 coordinate 9,566, forward strand.
TATACTCTCTGCCTTTCTTAGCTCAGTGTATATACAAAGCTCTATTGAGTCCAATTCCATAAAAATTGACTCTTTTAAATGAAATTTTTACATTCTTAAGAGAATCCCCATATTTTGCTACCGTTGAGTATATTGAATATTTCATTAACATTATTTAGAAGTTAGAGGTAGAAAACACTTACATATTCAGCAAAGCAGCAATGGCAAACTATTATTTAGCATAAATCTACTTTGAAATCCAAATTAGCTCCTCAAATGAGCTATAAATGTGAAGCTAATTTAGGGAAGTTTCAAAGTTGGGCCAGGTGGCCATGATAGAGTACTTCAATCATTCAGATTTGGATTATCAAAATACTTCATTGCAACGTGAGGTGGAGACAAGTTATTTTTCCCTGTAAAAATGACCAGGTCTAAGAACAGATAATTTTGAGTACTCACAGGAGAGCTGCAGGCTCCTCACAGTTTTAGTGATTGAAAGAAACAGAAGGGAGAATTGCGTGGTAGCCACCTTGTAAGAGGGTCCACATCCCAACTTTCATTTTATTGTGCATGTCGTTAAGTTTTTCACTATTTAGTTCACTCAAGTGCAATATAAAAGGTCTAAAAGTAGAAAGAAGGAACATATTAACCATATTCTCTTCACTAAAAGAAAATATATTCTGAGAATTTGAGATATTGATTGCCAGAATTTATTTTCCCTTGATTTCCTTTCCCTTTTTTTTTTTTTCTGTCAATGCAATTTTGATTTATTTTGTGTTTTAGGAGGGAATTTTTTTTTCTTCTTAATTTTTATTGGGATTGTTCAGATACCATACAATTATCCAAAGATCCAAAGTGTACAGTCACTTGCCCCTGGGTGCCCTCTTACAGCTGTGCGTCCATCAGCACACTTAATTTTTGTTCAATTTTTAGAAACTTTCATTACTCCAGACAAGAAATAAAGTGAAAGATGAAAAAAGAAAAAAAGAAAAGGAAACTCGAATCCTTCCCTATCCCTAACCAACCCCCCTCAATTGTTGACTCATAGTGTTGGTATAGTACATTTGTTACTGTTTATGGAAAATGTTGAAATACTACTAACTGCAGTATATAGTTTGCAATAGGTGTATCTTTCTTCCCTATATGCCCCTCTATTATTAACTTCTAATTGCATTGTCATACATTTGTTCTGGTTCATGGAAGCGATTTCTAGTATTTGTAGTTGATCATGGACATTGCCCACCATAGGATTCAGTTTTATACATTCCCATCTTTTGACCTCCAACTTTTCTTCTGGTGACATATATGACTCTGAGCTTCCCCTTTCCACCTAATTCACACACCATTTGGCACTGTTAGTTATTCTGACATCTTGCTACCGACATGTCTGTTCATTTCCATACATTTAAGTTCATCCTAGTTGAACATTTGCTCATACTGAGCAACCGCTCCCCATTCTTAAGCCTGGTCCTATGTCTTTTTTCCTTTCCTTTTCCTCTTTCTCTCTCTCTCTCTCCCAATGTTGTTGTGTTGTTTTCCTGTTTGTTTACTGGTTTTCCTTTTACTGTAATAACATAGGTAATAGCATGGTGTTAAATTTCTTTGAATATACTGTTTTTTTAATGCTTTGAAATTGTCCAATCTGTGTAGGTATAATAAAGGTTTTAACAATATTTCCAATATTGGGTACTTGGGCTCTTTCTTGTAGTCATTGTGTATATATACTATAATAACTAAAAATATTTTTCTGGTTTTGGATTATATTAAATAAAAAAGAAGGAATATTGGATTATCATTTTAAAGAATTTTGATAAATATTTTTCTGGGGTACTACAAAGTAAAATTAAGTTCAATAGTATAAAAAGAGAAAAATCGTGGATGTAATCCTTAAATTTCAGAATGTAATAAAACATAGTTAGAAAGGAAAGTCATAATTAAAGCCAATAACCTTCAGGAAGCCTGAAGATCATTAAAATATATATGTACGTGTGTGTGTGTGTATATATATATTTAGAAGGTGTAATATGATTGCATGAAGAATATCAGATATATAAAAAGAGAAAAGAATGAACATACACACATAAAATCTTTCCTCCCCAACAATTTGAAGTTGTCAAGGAAAACATGAAAGCTCACAAAAGGTAATATCACATGCAGATTAGAATTATCACTTGGGTCACAATCTTACTCAAGTTGAATCTCGTGACTTGTCAGAATGGGTGTTTCAGCCTTACCAGAGCCCTCCCTTCCCGTGAGTGGCCACTCCCTAGACGGCTATAATGTTTAATGCTCCGTGTCTCCCCG
>PVKY010011790.1:0-11864 GCA_004027775.1 Bradypus variegatus
CCAAACTATATGGGTCCTGGTAATTATTAATATAATGTTTTCCTAATTAGCGGATACAAAGGGAGTGTGACAGGAGCAGGGGAGAGACAAAAGCTCCAGTACCACACCTGTGACAGGACTGGGCTCCATCCTCCTACCTCCTGCGACATCCTGAGCTCCTCTTAGCCCCCTCTTAGTGTCTCCTGAACTGCAACTAGTAATCACTTGCTCTCAAAGTGGGCTCCATGCTTCTTGACTTTATCTTCGCTCCATCTGGTTTCCTTTGGTGGATCTTCCTAGCACCCCTGCCCCAGTCTTCTCTCTCCCTCAGGCTTCTAGAAACGCCTCTCTGGCCCCAGCAGACACTGGCCTCTTGTGCGTCACTGAAGGCCCCTTCCTGCCTCCTGCTCTCTGAGGACTTCCTCTGAGGAGGCCCCAGATGACAGCCCAGCATCTCCCAGAGGCTCCTTCGGGCCTGCAGGAAGTTCCAGAAGCAACACTCTCTGCCTTTGTTCTCCTCTGCTTTTGGGATGTCACTCCTGACTCCCAGCTCATAAAAAAATCACTGCCAGCCTTTGGTAGCTGCTTCCCTCATTCTCCCATTTTCTCCTGTCAATGACCCAATGACAACAATAAAAAGACAGACAGCCCAATTTAAAGATGGGAAAATGTTCTGAATAGACATTTCTCCAAAGAAGGTAAACTAATGGCTGATATGCACATGAAAAGATGTTCAACATCATTAGCCATTAGGGAAATGCAAACTGAAATAACTGTGAGGCACCACTTCATACCTACTAGGACAGCAATCATGTAAAAGACAGTAAGTGTTGTTGAGAACGTGGCGAAATTTGAACCCTCATACGTTGCCGATGGGGATGTAAAATGGTGCAGCGGCTGTGGAAAACAATCTGGCAGTTCCTTAAGAAGTTAAAAGTTACCAGCTGAGCCAGCAATTTCACATCTAGGTGGAAGAGAAGAGACTTGAAAAGATATGTCCACGCAAAAACATGCACATGGACGTTCACAGAAAATAGCACCATTATTCATAACAGCCAAAGAGAAGAAACAACCTAAATATCCAATTGATGAATGTATAAACAAGATGTAGTCAACCTATACAATGGAATATCACTCAGCCATAAAAAGGAATGAAATGCTGATAAATACTACAATATGGTTGACCCTGAAAAGCATGGCGCCAAGCAAAAGAAGTCAGACACAAGAAGTCATCTACTGTCTGACTCCATTTCTATGAAATGTCCAAAATAGGCAAACCCACAGAGACAAAAAGCATAGTAGTGGTTGCCAGGGGCTGGGGGTTGGGAGAATGCAGAGTGACTGCTAATGAGTGTGGAGTTTCACCGTGGGTGATGAAAATGTTCTGGAATTAGGTAGTGGCAATGGTTGCACAATATTGTGAATAAACTAAAAATCACTAAGAGGGTGATTTTATGATATGTGAATTGTATGTCAATTAAAAAAAAATAACCCAATGAGTGGGTGCCACCATCCTCATTTCGCCAGTGAGTACTCGGGGCGTGCGCAGGGAGGTTAGCGCCTTGCAGTTGCCGGAACGCCTGTCCAATCTAGCCCGCTCCGAGGCCTTGCACCTAAGTACGGTGTCGAGTTGCATGGTCTATGGAGAGAAGAGCAGACCTCCTTTTAGTCCATCTCTGGGGCAGGGTGGAAGGCCAGGCTGGGAGCCCCATGTCTCATCACCTCCCATGGGTCCACGCTCGGGAGATGGGACCCTTCAACCAAGAAGTGCTGACATCTGGGACACAGGTGAAGTGAGCCGATCAGCAAGAAAAACCTAACTTGGCTGCAAAACACACCAAAGCCAGAGCCCAAGCTGGTTCTGGAAGGATTGCTCTGGGATGGGGGTTGGGATTTTAACAGTTCACACAGAGATGCACTTAATTAGCGAAATACTGTCATTCCCTCCTGGTCCTGCCGGCAGAAGGAAAACTCGGGAGAATTGCTCTGCACAAAGCCCATGGGCCTGAACTCTGGGTTGCAGGTGCCTCTGTCTGTTGGCTTTTTGTTCACCTCTCTGTCAACCCCAGATAGGGAAAACAGTCTCTGCATTTGCATCAGAGGTGCAAAGCTGACCGGCGCTTTGGAAGGGGATTGGAGGAAGGGGGATTAGGCCATCCCCACTCACACCGCCCAGAAGCATGTCCACCTATTGAGGACATTTCTGACCTCCCACATCTCTTCCCTGTGGTGCCATTATCAGGGTCCTGTCTCCTTCCCTTGGCTCACCTCCCCACCTGTACCCAGCTCTGCTGGATCTGCTTTCTCTGCCCCTCCTTTCTTTCCTCTTCTCTCTCTCTCTCTCCCAAAAACAGCATGGGTGGGTGTCCGGGTTCTGCTGTATAAGAGTCCTGTAAACCAGGGCAGGTCATAACCTCTCCATGCATCGGTTTCCCCTAAAGTGGGGACAATAACAGTACTTCCTCAGAAGCTCATCATGAACATTAGAAGAGTTAATATGGGTAAGTGCCTTGAACGGAAACTGGAACATAGTAAGCTCCATGTGACGATTTTTCTGTTTTTACTGGGAGAGTTCAGCCATCACCCTTTGTCAGCTGACCAAAGCTTAGGGCCTCTCTGATCTACCTCAAGTGACTTGTCGTACTATTTCTTCCAAACAAGTAGAAGGCCTCCTCTGAAAAGAAATTTGGTGAATAAATGCCCTCCTTCATCTTTCTGGCTGTGCTGGCAAAGCCACCAAGCCCAGGCCAGCCCGCTCCAGTGTCCTCTTGGAAGGATCCTGCCCCAAACGCTGCAGGTGTGGCTTGGGCAGCCTGTGGAAGGCTTTGCACTGAGGGACACTGAAACCACGCACCTGGACGCAGCTGGCTGGCCCAGGGATTGGCATCTGGGCTGAAGGCAGCCCCGTGCAGCCCTCCTCCACGAGGGAAGCCAGCTCTCTCTGAGGTGGTTGGGTGGGAACTTCACCCAAGTGGGGCTCCCACACATTGGATGACAGCAAGCAGACCCAGTGTGGGCTTTCCCTCAGGGCCTGGGTGGCTCTTACAGGGAGGGCAGTTGTGTCCCCAGCCATGCTGGGCCCCTGTTCTAGTTCTGTCTGCAGAGCCTGGGCAAGGGGGGGCAGCCCCTGCTGACTGTGGACCCTCACGGTATCCCCCCCCAAGGCATATCTCATCACCACAGCACAGAACCCCAGACAGGGGGCTGGCTGCTCTGTGGAAGCGTACGCTCAGGAGAGGATGCTTAGGCCAGACACCCCTCAACATCCTCCATCCAAGAGCGTCCCCTTGAGCAGGGCAGACTCTGCTGAGGGTTTGGGGGTTCCAAGTGAGGATGATGCAGGCTGCACTCAGGAAGAGCCTGCTGTCCCTCGTGCTCTCAAGCCCCCTGCCCCAAGCTGGCCAAGCTGGCCTCCACCCACGTGGTCATCTGCCTTGGTCCCCCCACTTCAGCTCTCCAGGCCCCGAGATGAGTGCCCAGTTTCCTGAGTTGTCTAGGAGAGTCCCAGGCTGCCGTGCCCACTGGTCTGGCTGCAGGGCCGGCTCTGGCAAAGGAATGAAGTGTTTGCCCAGCCTTGGATGACTGTGCTTGCGTCACACTGTGGGACAGAACTGCAGCCCTGCGATTTGCCATCTTCTGTTTAAAGAGTCAGATCCTGTCCCTTCCCCAATTATGTAGGCCCTGACCCCATGAGGCTGTGCAGGGACCTCCGGAACCAGCCTGCCCACTCACTCACAGGGGGCACCTGAACCCAGGCAGGATGGGGCTGGGGGCCCCGGGGACCACACGGTCCCTTTCCACATGGGAGGGCGAGTCCCTGCGGTGTCCTCAGCAATCTGGGTCCCCTTAAAGCAGGGTCATTGGAGGTCCCCACCTGTGGCTGCGTCCTGTGGGCTCTGCCCGGCCCTGGCTCCCACACGCCCTCTGCTCACTCCCAGGGGACAGCAGGGGCACAAACCTGCCACCTCTGACGCTGGCAAAGGCACAGCTGCTCTTTGCCATTTGACTGTCAACAGACCGAGTTAAAGAAACAGCACCTTTGCCACTGGGTCAGGGTTTCCCACACCCCAGACTGCTACCAGGAAGGTGTGGGGCGAGGTTTCCATGAGTCCACATCGAAAAGAGAAACTAAAGAAAGTGAGCTTTGTTTTTCATGAAGTTACATGTATTTGATTCAAAGGATTGCCTTTTTTGTTGTTTGTTTTTTTTGAGTGTGCCCTTTCCTTTCTGGCATCAAAGGATGCTTTCTTTCATAAAATGGGGTGTTAGAAGATGGCAGCCAGTTGTCATTCATTTAGTTAGTCCAGGCCCCAGCTAAGACCAGAGTGGGCGCCTGAGGGCCCCGGGGGGCAGACATAGCACAGCACCGAGGCTCTGAGCACAACCCGAGGCTGAGGAGTGGGGGGAGGGGGTGGAGGAGTGAATTCAGGGGAGCTGACCTGTACCCCAGTTTGGCTGCAGCCAGCATGGTGGTGGGGGACAAACACCTGCCCCCCTCTGAGCTCTCTCTGCTCATCTGCAGAGGGAGGACCTTTTGGATCAGGGGTCTTCCCAGCCTCTGCCCACCCTGGCTCCAGCTGACCATGGTCCTAGATGTTAAGATGCTCACGGTCTGGAGTTGCAAGTCTGTAACCTGAGCATGTGGCCAAAGAGCTGCTGAGAAGATGAAGAGTTGCAGGGAAGCTCAGCCCCTAGGGAACACCTGGCAGAACGAGCCCTTGGCCAGACTCCCACTGGGCAGGTGGGAAATCCATGTGGGCCTGGGGGGCTCAGGAGATGCTGCGGAGAGCCTCCTAGCCTTCCCATTGCCCCACAGGAGGCCTCCATGGAGGCAGTGCCCACCAGGAAGTCTGGGCAGCCCATGTCCCTTCCCTGAGACGTGTGAGTGGGGGGAGCAGGAAGTGGGCCTACTGACTCGGAGCATAGGGCACGGGGAGAGTGGTGAGTCCAGGTCATTTTCTAAGTTCTCCCAGGTGGTCCTGAAAACACCCTGTCCTCTCTTGCTTCCACCCCCAAGCTACACACACACCCAGCTTGATCCCGGGGGCCGGAGTGGGGTGGGTTGGATGTCTTGATGGTGACCTCCGGGGGCAGATGGCCTTGGATTTGACTTCAAGTCACTTAACCTGCCCAAGCCCCTCGGTCTCTTCGTCTGCCAAGGCGGGTGATTGCAGGATCTGCTCTCCAGGCTGTCATGAGGATTAAATGAGACGACAAGTGCTTTGTAGAGCAGGTGCTGGCCCAGGAGCAAATGCCCAACACAAGTCCTGTGACCAGAGAGACCCCCAGCCAGGGAAGGCAGGGCCCTCCCTACTCACGAGGACCTTTCTAGAAACCCAAGAAGCTCCCTGGAGGTTTGGGCGAACCCGCCCTCACCCTGACTGCGCCCTAGCACTGCCTGAGGCCCAGACAGGGAAATGGTTAGACGACAGGGATGCAGGGATGACGGCCGGGGCCCACACTCCTCCTGCAAAATCAGACATGAAGGGGGATTCAAGCAGGAACCTTTAGAGAGAAGCTGGGCCCTCGGCTGTCGTTGAAGCTGGTCCACTCAGCAGCACCCCAAGCCAGGAGCAGGGAGTTTGCCCGATGTTTTGGGGAGACCCATGGGGTGGGGAAGCCACTGAGGCCAGGCTGGGGATAGGAGATCGAGGCCCCAGAAGAGGCTGCTGACTTCCTCTGCCCGAGGCCCTGGAATGCCACTTCTGAGCAAATGGGGAGCTCTTCCTTGATTGAACTCACCCCAGATTTGAGGCTCCTGAGGCAGTGGCTTCCCCCAGGGTCCGAAGCCTGGACGTAGGAATCCCCTCTGGGCACACTCGCTATTCGTTAGGATTTCAGAACTGTGCAGCTGGGCAAGCTGCTTCCGAACACACCCACCCTACAGAGCCCCGAGCTCGAGTCTGGTTCAAAGGGCCTGGACCCCTTTTTCCTGGCCCCTGGACCCCCAAAGAATCACCTGACACCACAGCTCGGGGGCGGGTAGGACTGGGTCCCAGGGTGACTCTGGAGAGCGCCAGCACCGCACAACCACTACCAAACAGGTTCTGAACCCCAAGGCCAAGCGGGTCCAGGGAGGGGGCTCAGGGGTCCCCAAAATAAACTGGGGAGCACACCAGGTGGGTCACTCTGTCCAGTGGCATAAAAACAACCCACCCCAATGCCAGTCCCTAACTAGGCCCAAGGCTGGGCTCCCCCTCTCCCGGCAGGGCCTGAGGTGGGGGTCCCCCAACCCTCACCTGCTCAGAGGGAGGAGGCCAGGCCTGGGGGCAGCCGGGGCCCCAGGGGGACAGCGCGTACTTACAGCACACAGAGGGCGTATGCCCGCGAGATGGACTCGCTGGCCCGCACGAGGAAGCTGCCATCCTTGCCTGCCCTGGAGAGCAGCTCCTCGGCCTTGGAGCGGGTGATGTTGCCATGGTTCCAGCAGGGGACCATGGCGGCCATGGGCCTGCCCGGGCTGGGCCAGCGGCCGCCCAAGGACCGATGTGCCACCAACGGGGAGGTGAGGACCCTGCACGGTGACCCTCCGGCCGTTCCCCGCCCCGGGCTGCTTCGGCTGCTGCCACCGGCTTACTGGCCGACTTCCTGTTTCAGGCGCTCAGTGAGGGAAAGGAAACTGAACTGCAGAGGACTTCCTCATTACAGAAACCAAGAGAGAGAGAGGGCGAGAGAGGGAGAGAGCAGTTCTCCGTCCTCCACCTTCCCACCCTGCCCAGCCATTTGTCTGCCTCCCCTCCTTGCCTCTCTCTGGTGCTTTCTCTTTCCTTTTAATGGGTCCCGGCCTCCAGAAGCATCGAACGTCAGCTGAAGTCCTGCCTGGCGGAACTACCAGCTCCTTTGGAGGCTCGTGGCTGGCTTCTGATGAAGCGTGGCCTACTGGGCATGGACGGGCCAAGGCAGTGGTCATTCCTAGCTCTGTGCTGACAGCTACGTGGGTGGTCACATCCTGGCCAGCTCACTCGAGCCTTCCGAATACCCCAGGGCTTTTCAACTACCCTCTCCCCTGGCCTGCCCAAAACGTGGTTCACAGGGCCGAGGCTCTCAGCTGGGACTGAGACCTGCTCACAGCCATGCAGACACTGCACAGTTCTGGGTGCTGGGACAACTTTGCCCACCCTCAGGTGGTGCTCTAGACACCATTTCACTCAATCCGAGGCTCCAGTGGGTACAAGGGAACCCGAGGGGCAAGCTCGTCTCAATGGCTGTTCTGAACCATCACCCCAAAGACACCAGGTCCCAGTTTAAAAACAAAGGGAGTGTTGGAAGGCTCAGGAAGTGGATCACACACAGCACAAACAGAAGCCTGCTTTTCACCTCTGTGCCCCTCCAGGACACTTTTAATCAAGCCATGAGAGGAACCCATACATCCCTCTGGGGCAAGCTGGCCACCTGGCCAAAGGATGGGGTTCACTCCTGAGTTCCACAGCTCAGCCGAGTTGGGTCAACAGTCAACTGTGCTGGGTCTGACCTTGTTTGCCCACCACCCAAGAGGGGCTGACTCTTCAGGGTCCTGGATGGACCGTCTGAGGGTCTAAAGAGATGGGCACCCTCCGTCCTGGGGTCAGGCCCACAAGGGTGAAGGGCAAGTGCTGAGCTCCTGCACAAGTGGTGACCTCTCTCCCCAATCCCACTTCCAGGCCTTGTCCCTGGGACGTGGATCAGACCCCGCCAGGGCCCAAGCCACCAGGTCTCCAGTGCCTCCTGACCCCCACATTCGAGCTGCAGGATCTCCGCCAACTTTCTTCTCTCTCTCAGCCTCGGTTTCTCCTTCTCAAACTTGGGGAAAACAACACCTACAGGAGCTAGTATGTGCAGAGGAGCTAAGCATGAGTTGTACGGGTGGTGACTGTTTCTAGGCAGGACCCCCCAACACCTCCCTGCCTTTAGCAGAGGGGCCACTCAGAAGATGTGAGCAAAAGAGAGTGCCTGAAGAGTGTGTTCATTTCCCAGGATGGCTGAAATAGGCCCTCACAGTTCCAGAGGCTACAAGTCTGGAATCGTGGTGTCAGCCAGGCCTGTTCTCTCTGATGGTTTTTAGGGATGATCCTTCTCTGCCGGCTTCCGGTGGCTTCCAGCCGTCCTTGGCATCCCTCGGTGCATAGCTGCAGCCCTCTGAGCTTTGCCTCTGCTGTCATGTGGCCTTCTCCCTGCACATGTGTCCCGGGTCTCTTTTCTTATAGGGACACCAGGCGTGTGGGTTAAAGACCCACCCTCGTCCAGTATGACCTCGTTTTCACTTAACTAGTTGCATCTGCAAAGACCCTGTTTCCAAATAAGGTCACTTTAGGGGGCACAATTCAGCCCACAACTGAGAGGAAGCAGAGCCCTGTCCTACGGGTGGAGACAATCCTGAACCAGCCTCAGCAAAGAGCGACTGGAGTGAGGGTGGGGGGATGGAAGGAGGTGATTAATTCAGACCTGAGGCTCAGAAATTGCACCCAAAGAGAAGCCCCTCCATTAAGGGAGAAGCTCCAGGGGTGGGTGGCTGCCCTCGCAGTGTTGGGGACCTGGGCTCTCCGTGCTTCCAGTTCCCAGAGGCGAGCTTGTCCCCGCCATGCTCCTGCACCCCTGGGCTCCAGATAAAGTTCCTCTAGGGAACCTGAGCCCAGCAAATTCCCCTTCCTTCCTCCCACCTCTCCAAAGCCAAGTTCCTCCCCAGGCTGTTCTGAGCTTCCTCTCTCCTGACCACTACCCCCTCCCTCAGCTCCTCCCACTGAACCCAAGGACTAAACTCCCCAAAACTTCAGCAAACACTTATGAGGAACCCCTGGCCGAGTCTCACAGTGGTGACAGAGAGCCAGCCTGCATGCTCCGGTCTTCCCAAAGCCAGCTCTGCTCCCAGGACCCTGATTCCCCACGCGCCCCCATACAGGAGGCCTCTCTTTTCCTCACCCATGCCCCTCCTCCCCTCAAGAAGGCTGGGAGCCTGGCTCAGCCAGCCTCTCATGTCTCAGTGCCAGGTCAACCCTCCCCTCCAGAAGCCCCTGCTCACACAGTGCCCCCGTCATCCATCTTTGTACCCTTCTCTCTTCCTTGCTAACTTCTACTGCTTCCTTGTTGCCCCCTGGGCCACTCCAGGGTCCGCCAGAAAGACCCATCAAGAAAGACCCTCAAGGCTGGCCCCTTGGTTCCTTGGCTGACTCCCTTCTAGAGATGCTCTACCACATCTCGCACAGGCCCCGCTGCCCGCCCACCCTTACCCTTCTCTCCCAGACCTCTGCCCCACTGTCCTTGCCTCCTGACCCCAGTGAGATTTACTCAAATCCCTTCTTGCTTCTTCAAACTTCTGACAGCTGCCGGCCATCCTTAGCGTTCCTTGGCTTCTGGATGCCTCCCTGCTGTCTGTGTGTCCATCTTCCCACAGCCTTCTTCCTGTGCCTCTGAGTGGGTCTAAATTTCCCTCTTCTTTTAAGGACACCAGCCATATTGGATTTAGGGCCCACTTCATCTTATCTAGATTACATCTGCAAAGACCCTATTTCCAAAAACAAAGGTCACCTCCACAGGTTCCAGGTGGGCATGAATTCAGGGGGGCATGAATGAACCCAGAACATTCACCTATGTGTTTTCCTGGTATCAAGGCCTATCTCATCTTGACTTCATTCCCACTCTTAATTGCCTGATCCATCCCATATGGTCCGCTTCCTTGTTCCCCTGCCCTTCTACCCTCCATGTTCAGAAAATCCCAACATTTAGAAGAGGGCATCCCCTAGGGTATGAGGTCTGGGTAACTATATATATATATATATATATATATATATATATATATATATATATTTGTTTTTACAGGGCCTCTATCTATATAAACAATTCAATTTATTTACAAAATTCCTAGACCCATGTGCAGTACAGTAATTTCTTAATAAGGATTTAAAATAATGGATCAAGAGGGAGTTGATGTATCTGTTCAATGCCCAATCAGAGCACATGAAGATTCTTTGTAGGGTCCGGATCATCTCTGCCTGCTCAGGTCCAGGAATCACCTCTTCATGTCCTTTATTGCCAAACGCACCGTTCCCTGCTCATTTTGTACCTCATCTAGCCAGGCAGCAGAGGCAGCACTGCGATAGTTCTCAACATCACAGCTCTCTAGAACTGTTCAGGTGGAGACGGGACAGACCTTTCCTCTGAGGTCCCCTAGGCTCTCTCCTTCCTGCTGGGGACACCTTGGCTCATGACCTAGTGATTCTTCCAAGTGGCTTCCAGGGATTCTCTCCCAGGGGGCTCTTGGACTGCATCGATGGCCACACAGGGTCTTGCCCAGAGCAGGCGAGAAAAACGTTCATGATCTTTCTGGGCATGTTCCATTCTCTTCTCAGAGTTTCATCGCATAAATGTAGATCCAACATCTTCTTGTGAGCTTTCTGGACCACAGTGACTGCTTTCCCATGTTGTCTTTCACTGATGCCCACACCCCTGCCTTCCACGTCCTCCAATGGAAGGGAGCAGAGGGGAAGGGAGATGGCTGTGGTTGGAGCCAGACCCCTTCTCAAGTGGTGTCCGTCCCACACCCGGCATGACTCAGACCAACTGGAAAGTGCGACGTTCCCCCCTCAATGGGATGTGGGGAGGACGGCCGTGGGAAGGTCCCCAGGAGCTGTGCAGCAATGGGTTCAAAAGCCCTCAGAAGACACAGGCTGCCTGACAAGTGGCTCAGAGTCCCCAGAAGGGGTCAGCCAGGTGCACGGGCTGGAGAACACCTGCCCCCTCTCTGCCATCCTCGGTGCTGTCAGTGGAGGCAACGCTGCCATCAGCTTGCTGCAGGTGAGAGCTGACCGGCAGCTCCCACACGGCTCTGGGCCAAGGGTCAGCGCCATTGGAAGCCTAGAGCCCCGAACTCATCTTGTGTCCGATGTCAGAGTCACCCTGAAACAGCATGTCAGCCCACAGAAGAAATACCTGCATTTGAACTGCCCCCTGTACTCTTTCTTCTCTGGATGTGGCATCAGGGGGACCAGGCGGCAATCCCACAAGAGAAGCTGCTTCGCAAAGGGCATCTCTGTCTGGGTGGCAGCAATAGGACTTCTTGCTCCTTATTCATTTTCTCAAAGGTCACCAGTGGGATTTTTGCAAGTGGTCCTCTTTGCAAGGCAAAGGTGAGTCTCGGGGGCACCCAACCATCCTGGGGTTGAAATCTGGGACCTAGTGGACAGGGGGACCCCTGGCAGAGGAGGGGCCAGGGACTTCAGAGCTGGGAGGGTTTCAGCAGGGGGTAGGGTCAGCACTGGACCCCCCATGGAGAGGCCCCGAGGGGGTGTGTTGGACGGGCCACTGCATCGTGAATCAGTCAGGGTTCCCCAGAAGAGCAGAACCAGGGGGACACATACACCTTAAGAGACTAACTGTAAGAACTGCTCACCTGATCATAGGGCTGGCACATCTGGAGTTCACTGGGCAGGTCAGCGGGTAGAAACTCCAATGGGAGCTGATGTTGTCCTCTTGAGGCAGCATTTCTTGTTCTCTGGGAAACCTCAGTGTTTGCTTTTAGGGGCCTCCAAGTGATTGGATGAGCCACCCCCCACCCCCCCTTTTTCCAGGGTAATCTCCTTTACTTCATGTCAACCCCACTGGCAGAAGACATCGCAGCAGCATCTGGCTTAGTGTTTGATTGAATAACTGGGCCCCAGCTGACCAGGACGATGGATGATCCCAGCAGCTACGAGGTGTTGGCGGCAAGAGACGGGCGAGGAGGCAGGTAGTAGAGACATGAAGCGTGTGTAGGGATGGGGAGGGCTGGCAGTTCTGCAGAGGAACATCAGCCTGTGATGATGTCCAAAGGACAGTGGACCGTCAGGGCCTGGAATTCGGGGGACACTGGGCCAACACAGCCCTGGGCACTGCAGGTGTCATGGTCTTGGCTACCACAGAGTCGACAAGGCCCA
>PVKY010011791.1:0-11846 GCA_004027775.1 Bradypus variegatus
TTGTTCTGTTAATGCAGTGTATTACATTGCTCCGGTTTGCTAATGCTGCCATTATGCAAAACACCAGAGATGTATTGGCTTTTATAAAGGGGGTTTATTTGGTTGCAGAGTTACAGTCTTAAGGCCATAAAGTGTCCAAGGTAAGGCATCAACAGTAGGGTACCTTCACTGGAGAAAGGCTGTTGGCATCCACTCCGGGGCTCTGGTTTCAAAATGGCTTTCTCCTCTCTTAGCTGAAGCCAATGTCAGAGGTCCACAACTCCAACCATCTCTGATCTAAGCTGGCTATCTTCTGGGTCTGTGCCAGCATTTTTAAAGGACTTCAGTGATTAAATTAAGACTCATGCTGAATGAGGGGGGCCACACCTCCGTGGAAACATTCAATCAGAGGTCACAGCCTAACCAAAGGTGTCACCCACAGTTGATTGAGTCACATCTCCATGGAAACACTCAATCAGTAGATTCCCACCTAATCAACACTAATACATCTGTCCCCACAAAATTGCATCAAAGATAATGCCATTTTGGGGGACATAATACATCCAAACTGGCTCATACATTAATTGACTTTCTTGTGTTGAGCCATCCTTGAATACCTGGGATAAATGCCCCTTGATCATGGTGGATAATTATTTTAATGTGCTGTTAAATAAAATTTGATTTGCTAGTATTTTGTTGAGGATTTTAAAATCTATATTCATAAGGGATATTGATCTGTAATTTTCTTTTCCTGCAGTATCTTTATCTGGCATTGGTATGAGGGTGATATTGGTCTCATAGAATGGGTTAGGTGTGTGACCTCCTCTTCAGTTTTGTGGAAGGCTTTGAGCAGAATTGGTGTTAATTCTTCTGGGAATGTTTGGTAAAATTCACCTATGCAGCCATCTGGTCCTGGGCTTTTCTTTGTTGGGAGGTTTTGGAAACTGTTTCAATCTCTTTGCTAGTTATTGGTTTGTTGAGATTTTCTATTTCTTCTTGTGTCAGTGTCGGTAGTTTACATGTTTCTAGGGATTTGTCCATTTCATCTAATTTATTGACATTATCTAATTTGTTGACATCAAGTTGTTCATTGTATCCTCTTATAGTCCTTTTTATTTCAGCCACATTGTAGTAATGTCTCCCTTTTCATTTCTTACCTATTTGTGCCCTCTGTCTTTTTTGTTTGTCAATCTAGCTAAAGGTTTGACAATATTATTGATCTTTTAAAAGAACCAACTTTAGTGATGTTGATTCTCTCTCTTTTTTTTTTTTGCTCTGTCTTTTATCTCCTCTCTAATCTTAGTTATTTCTTTCCTTCTGCTCACTTTGAGTTTAATTTGCTCTTCTTTTTCTAGATCTTCCACTTTTCAGGTTAGCATTCCAATTTGAAATCTTTCTTTTTTAATATAAGCATTTAAAGCTATAAATTTTCCTTTCAGCACTGCCTTTACAGCACCCCATAAACTTCAGTAAGTTGTGTTTTCATGTTCATTTCCCTCAAAATATTTCCTAAATTTCCTTGTGATTTCTTCTTTGACCCATTTATGTTTAAGAGTATGTTGTTTAATTTCCATGTTTGTGAGTTTTCCTTTTCTCCCTGTTATTAAAGATACATTGTATGATTTAAATATTTTTTAATTTACTGAGGCTTGTTTTGTGACCTAACATATGTTCTATCCTGGAGAATGACCCATGTGCACCAGAGAAGAATGTGTATTCTGCTGCTGTTGGGTGAAGTGTTCTATATATGTTTATTAGGTGTAGCTGGTTTAGGGTGTAATTCAAGTCTTCTATTTCCTTATTGATCGACTTCAAGATGTTCTATTTATTTTGAAAGTGGTGTATTGAAATCTCCTACTATTAATGTAGAACTGTCTATTTTTTCTTTCAAATCTGTCAATATTTTCTTCATATGTTTTGGGGCTCTGCTGTTAGGTGCATATATATTTATAATTGCTATGTCTTCTTATTGAATTGACCCCTTTATCAGTATACAATGACCTTCTTTGTCCCTTATAACTGTTTTTGACTTGAAGTCTATATTATCTGATATATATAGCATAGGCACCCAGGTTCTCTTTTGGTTACTACTTGGATGGTATATTTTTTTCCATTCTTTCACTTTCAGCCAACTTATGTCTTTAAATTTAAGGTAAGTCCCTTGTAAAGAGCACATGATTGGGTCATGCTTTTTTAATTCATTCTGCCAATCTCTGCCTTTTGATTGGAGAGTTTAATGCATCAACATTTAAAGTAACTACTGGTAATGCAGGACTTTCTTCTGCCAGCTTGCTCTTTTATCTTTGTAAGTCTTACACCTTTTTTTGATGCTCAGTTTTTCCATTACTGCCTACTCCCATATTTATTTGTTTGTGCTGTACCAGTTTGATTCCTTTCTCATTTTGTTCTGAATGTATTTTTCATGTATTTCTTTGTGGTTACCAGGCAGTTAAAATTTAAACATCTTAAGTCTATAGTAATGATATTGTAATCTTTAATACCATACACATACACTGTTACTATGCCCCTTTATCCTCCCAGCATTTTTTTGTACTTGATATAAATTATTTCATTGTACATTTTCTGTCCAAAACCATAGATTTGTCATTATTTTTATGCATTTGCATTTTAGCACTTGTAAAAAGTAAGAAGTGGAGCTACATACCCAAAACAACAATACAATAATACTGATATTTCTCTGTACAGAAACCTGGGCTACTTTTGGCTGAGAAATAGGGAAGACCCAACTGTTAAAGCAGGGCCCCAAAACAAACCCCAGACTTGCTAGCCGGTGGGAAATAGAGCACTACTGGAAGCCAGCAGATTTGTATTACCACACACAGGGAACTTGCTCAGATGCCCAGTGCCTACCTCCCACCCCCGAGACAGGCCATGGTGGGCACCTGATTTTAGGGGGAAGACTGGGTGCAGAGCCAGTCTGACAACTGGCCAGGGAGAGAAACAAAGAAACGACAGATCAAAGACAATCAACAAGAAAACCTTAGGCAAAAGAGAGAAAACAACCTCCAGAATAAACCAATCAAGGAAATCAGATGCCTAGATAGCAAAAAAATCATGGGCCACATCAGGAAATGGGAAGATATGGCCCAGTCAAAGGAAGAAACTAACATTTCAACTGAGATTTGGGGTTGAAACAACTAATTATAGATATTCAAACAAATATTTTAAATCAAATCAATGAGGTGAGAGAGAATATGACAAAAGAGATGAAGGATATAAAGAAGACACTGGATGATCACAAGGAAGAATTCATAAGCTTGAAAATACAAGTGGTAGAAACTATGGGAATGAAAGACACGATAGGAGAGAAGAAAAACACAATGAAGACATACAAAAGCAGATTTGGAGGGGCAGAAGAAAGGATCAGTGAGATGGAGGACAGGAAATCTCAAATCCTGCACACAAAGGAATAGACAGGGAAAAGAATGGAAAAATATGAACAGGGTCTCAGGGAACTGAATGACAATATGAAGCACATAAATATACACATTACAGATGTTCCAGAAGGAGGAGAGAAGGGAAAGCATCACCTAGTGTTGTCGTGATTTGCACTGTTTTCTCAGCTTTGAAACTGTGAGCTTGAAAGATAATAAATCCTATCAAAAAAATCAACGATTTTATGGTATCTGGATTTTGGCAGCCCAGTAGACTAGAACCATGTGGTTTTCTTTGAGTTTAATCCTGTTTGGACTTCGTTGGACTGCTTTGATGTGAATATTCATGTCTTTTTTTAAACTTGGTAAGTTTTCTGACATTATTTCTTTCAGTATTCCTTCTGCCCCCTCCCTCTTTTTTCTCCTTCTAGAACCCCCATAATGCATGTATTTGTGTGCTTGTGATGTTGCACAGTCTCTTAGGATCTATTCACTTTTGTAAAAATTCTTTTTTCTTTCTGCTCCTCAGCCTGAATCCTGCTTTAAGAAATCTCCTAATGGCCTTTGACCAGGCCCTGGACTTTGCTGGATGGCTTTCCTCCACACTCCCTCCTCCTGCTGTCTTTCTGTCCACTCCAAAAGGCCCAGCTCATTGGCCATGTCCTTCATGAAACCTTCCCAGATCCCTCTATTCATAACTGTTTAAGTCTCACCCTGACTTTGGAGTCATCCCGGCTACACCCCCCTCATGAGGTTTCACTTTTTTAGAGACTTTGCATCTGCATCTGCAAAATGAGGAATTCACCACCTACTTGACAGGGTTGCTTTGCAGATGAAAAGAAATAATAGATGTCAGAACCCACAGAGTACCTGACACACAGTAGGCATGCATCAAAGGAGAATTCGGATAAGTGTATTACTGTTTAAATGGCTTTTGCATGTGTCAGAAACCTTAAAATGTACAGAGCCTTGAGGTTTCAATTCCATTTTTAGAAATCTGTCCTGAGGATTGAATGCTGTGCAGGAATATTTCACCCTAGAGATGCTGATGGTAGTGTTTTTCAGAACTAGGACAAATAGGAAAAGGAGAAAAATAAGGGACTGGTTGAACTAATTGTGGACCATCTAGAAGATGCAGTGCCAGGAAGCTGCGACAATCTGTGTTGTAGAATATCTGACATGGAAAAAGCATGATTCTGTTTTTGTAATGGAAAAGCAGAAGGGGCTGCCTCTGGCATTGGTATTATGATGCATTTTGTAGTTTTGTTTTTTCCCTTGGCTTTTCTGTGTTTTTCAACTTTCTGCATTAGATGTGTGACCCCTTTGTAATTATCAAAGTAAAAAGATATTTACTATTTCATCAATTATAAAAAGGTACCATGCTGATGAAAAATATTAATAATAGGGAAAACTCTGTGTGCGTGAGGGGGTATTTGGGAATTCTGTACTTTCTGCATGATTTTCTATAAACCTACAACTGCTCTAATAAAAAAAATATTATCCTAAAAAATTTATTGGCTGCAGCTTCCTCTTCTCCAGGATTCTCCATTTCTTCCTCCTTCCATACTGGCCAGAGCCCAAAGCCCACCTCGGCCTCCCGTGCACTCCCAGGGTTTGCCTGCAGCTGGAGGATGCTCCTGGGTGGGCGTTTTTGCTGCTTCTGCCATCCTTGCCCTGACACCGTTGGCAGTTCGGGGCACCCACATATTTCTGAATGGTGCCACTGTGCACGATTCTTTTTATAGGCTTGTTTTTTCATCTTGCACCTCTGGTAGCTGCAGGGTCCTGAGGCGACAACTGGAGTCATGAGTCAGAACTGCAGTCTGCTCCCAGCTAGCTGTGAGGACTGGGAAAAGTCTTCTTCCTTTGCTGGGCCTCAGTTTGTTCACCTATATAATGGGGACATAATCCCCACCTGATAGGGCTATAAAAGGTGAGATCCGAAAACCTGGTATTTATGGATGCCCTGCTATGTACCAGCCTCCACATGGGGCACTGGCCACAGAGCTTCCTTTGCTGCCACAGCAACTCCAGGTGTTGTCTCCACTTTCTGAGGAGAAGGGAGGCGGCAGTGAGCCCTGGGTTGCACCCCAGGCAGCAGTGGGGAGACCAGGGTGAGCTGGCTGGGGATAGTGAGGGGCTTGCCACAGGCACAAAAGTGAAGAGGGTGCCAAAAATTTCTGTCATCAAGATAAATAGTATTTTTAATGCAACATTGTTTTTTATAAATTACTTTATCAACTAAAAAAATTTTTCCAAACAAAACAAAGGAA
The DNA here is from genome assembly GCA_004027775.1 of Bradypus variegatus. Lineage (NCBI taxonomy): Eukaryota > Metazoa > Chordata > Mammalia > Pilosa > Bradypodidae > Bradypus > Bradypus variegatus. The sequence goes on from PVKY010011791.1 coordinate 5,648, forward strand.
AGCAATGGGAAAAACAAATATCCTGAAATATCTTCATTCCTTCCAATAAACTCCTAACATACGAAAAGAAAATTAACAAACCGTAGTCACACCTGAGCATTTGTGCAATATTGTAAAATATTATTAAATTAACATTAAAATTATATATTTTATTAATTTATTAAATACATATTTAATTAAATATTTATTAAATATATTTAATTTATTGAATATATTAAATATTTTTAAATGCAATATTTTAAAGAATCAAAATTAATGCCAAACATCCACAACGGACAAAATATCCCAGTTTTGAATAAAGACAGGATCAGCTGGGATCAGATGGGAGCCATCTTGGAGTCTGGGGCTGAAGGAAAAAGCCATCCTTATTTCCTTTCCTGAGACAGAGTTTGGTGGGTTCGTTCAGCAGATGTGTTGTGCCAGACACTGTTTTGGGTCTGGGGAAAACTGCAGGGAACAAAACAAAGCCACGCCCACAGGAGCTTTTGTATTTTCTGTTGGATGCAGACAGCAGAGGAGCAGGATTTTGCACTGGGATCTCTGTGGGGCAGAAAACCAGCTCTTACCTTGTGCACTTTGGGGTCTGTGACTCTGAGACCTGCTGGCCGAGGCCCCTCCCAGCCCCCCCCCGGGGATGGGGCTGGGCCTTCCGGCTTTGGTATCCAATGCCTCACAGCCCCTGGCTGTTCCACGGCTTCAGGATTCCCAGGGAGCCAGTTAAATGCAGGTTCCTGGCCCCACGTCCAGAAGCTCTGGGATGGGGCCCATGGGCAGGACACGTTTCTCTCTCCTTGGAATGGATGCACCTTCCCAAAGCCAGAGAGAAGCTCCCTTGCCCCCTCAATTACCTTTCACACAGTCTCTCTCTGAATTCTCATTGTAACCCTTTCACTGAGGAGGCCACCGAAACCCAGACGGAGGCACAGACCCAGGAGGACCCAGTGGGGGAGCTCTTGGGCCACCAGTCTGTCCCTTTAAGAGGCTCAGCCCTGGCAACCGGGGCTGGAGGTCCCTGGGGAGGGAGGAGTGAGGGCTGGGGCTGAAGGGGAGGGCTGGCCAGACAGCTGCCTTCCAGGGCACCAGAGGCAGCCAGGACCCACCCTGGCCGGATCCTGCCCAGGAAAGAAAACCCTGGGTCCTTCTGCACCAGACAGGTGGCTGAGGTTTGGAGGTTAGTGGCTTCTATGTCTGGCTTAAGTGGTGTAGCTCCTACCTCGGACATTTTACTTACTTCTCTCAACAACCTTCTGAGGTGAGTATCCTTCCTGTTGATTTCCAGAAGTTGGTACCAACACCAGAGAGGTGAAGTGACTTTCCCAGGGTCACACAACACAGTCAGGATTCACACTCAGTGCTGTTCCCCCAAAGCTCGTGCTTTTCTCTGGCTCCTGGCTCTTGGTAGAAGGCCCAGTGTCAACATGTTGTTGGGTGAATTCGGGGGCCTGTTGCCCTCTTTTTCCCTCTTTGGAGTGTGACCTTCTGGGGGTGGGCAGAGCAGGCCCAAGGGGGCACCCTCTGTGCAGTGGGGTTGCACAGGCAGGCTGTGCCTGGGGCTGACCTCCGGGTCTCTCCACTCTGGGCTGTTCCTCATCTGCCAGCCTCTCTGGGCTGCCGGGAAGATGCGGGTAAGAGGGAGGGGATGTCCTTAAAGAGGGTTTGTGACAAGCAGGCCAGGGGTGGTCGCTGGTTTGACTCTCACCGGTGGAAGGGCCAGGAGAGGGTAGATAATGACAGTTTCTTCTCTTTTCAAAATGCCTGTAGCACTTGCTGTTGTCTTTGCAGTAAACAAGTCCATTGAATTTAAAGCAACAAGCTGAGCTCACATTCTCAAGAGACAGGTACATGCAGTGGAGGTGGAGGCTGTTGTCGGTGTGGCTCAGGCCCCTTGGGGCTCCTTCAGCCAAAGCCAGTGGGGACGGAGATGGCCTGGGGCACAGCAGGCCCCGTGGAGGGGGTGGGGGGGCAGCCTTGGGAGAGGGGCTGCGCTGGGAGGGCTGCAGAGATACCTGGTCCATAGGTGAAGAAGCTGCGCAGCCCAGAGAGGGGAGGCCAAGAAGCTTGATGTTACCCCGTGGACCCTTGTGTGGGGAGCAGGGCGGGCTCAGGGGGCCTGGAGACCTGGAGAAAAAACCCGAGTTTGCGTACGAGCCCACAGCGCCTCCTGGTATCCATCCCTCTCCCTGCAGCCTGGCCTTGCCCCGCTCTCGCCCGCTGGGGAAGGAAACAGGGACAGAGATCTCTGTGGGAGATTCAGGGCTCCCGGGCAAACTTGAGGATCAGAACCAGTCCCAGAACCACCCTCAGCCCCCTTCCAAAGCAGCCCAGGCTCTGTGTTCAAGGGGCTCACATTCAGTTATGTGAAAGCACAGATGGGCAGTCTAACCTCCCAGACTAGCCAGCCGTACCTCCTGCATCATCATCCCACCGCAGAGCAGGTTCTGCCTCCACCCAGGCATCTGGGATAGCAGCTCTTGTCTACCTTTGAGCTCCTTTAGGCTTTGGGCAACCTTGCTGGAGTGTTCTCTTCTTAGAGCATTCTCTGTCAACCTCCACCCCTACCCACACCACCACCCCACTCCATGGTTCTCCCACTGCCTTGCTGGGGCCATGCGGATCTGCTGGTTGAGAGAGAAAAGCAAGGAACCAAACAGCATGTCTAGCACTCATGTCTTCAAGTGCCCAGAAACGTCTGGAAGGGTGTTCACTCGAATGTTAAGTGTTTTCGTAGGATGATGAAAATTCAAGTGATTTTCTTCCCCTTCATCTTTGTACTTTTATTGGTTGCTTACATTTTCTAAATATATATAATCTTTATACTCATATAACCAAAAAATCAACAAAATTTTCAGTTTCAGTTTGGAAAAAAACAGATAAATCTAAGCACACCCCAAATCAAAGCTGGAATAGCTCAGTAAAAGTCCGTGGAAACAGACTGAGCAGCTGACGGTCCCCAGCTCTGGCTTTGCCTGACAGCTTGAGAAGGATGTTCCACGGGGGCTGCTCTGCCCCCTCCCCTGCACTTGAAGCTCTCGGAGGGCAGGGACCGAACGGTGACTTCCGGTGCTTCTTCACAGATCTGGGCACGTAGCAGGTGTAAGGGGCTCCTCTCCTCTCTCCCGACAACTCTGCCACCTCCTCACTGGCAGCATTCATCAGCTGCCACTGCCCCATTCCCCCTGCAGTCGATTCTCAACACGGCAGCAAATCGGATCACGCCATTCTCCTGCTGAAGCTTTAAACCACTTCCCGCGACTCACAGGCCTGGCACCGTCTGGCCCTTCCTGCCTCGCAGCCTCCATGCCTTCTACAACCCCCTTTGTTCCCAAGCTCCTGACACTGGCCTCCTTGTAGTCCTTTGCCTGGAATGCCTCTCCCTCAGCTCTGTGCTCAGCTCACTCTCTTGTCACTTAGGTCTCTGCTTAAACGCTGACCCCTCAGGAAGCCTCCCTTGGCTTCCGAACATTTCCTCCCACACAGATTCCTGCCACCTGCGCCATTTATCCCCTAGTGCTGTCACCACCCGCGATTACCTAACTGGTCTTGGCTCTTCTCTCCTGCCTTCTCGGAACATAAGCCTTACCTGGGCAGGGGCCTTGTCCTGTTCCCTGTGTACCCCTCACACAGAGCCCAGCGCATGCCCCACTCTGCAGGCTCCTGGGGAGATTTGTGGGGTTGACTCTCCACGATTCCCAAGTCCCAGGGCCCAGCTCCTGCTCTTTTCCCCAGAAGCAGATGGGTGCATGCACACGGCACCTCATCTTCCGAGCTGACTGGTCGGGCCTCGCATGGAGCTGCTTGCAGGCTCCCCAGTTGGTGACTGTGGATGGGTTCTCCCCTCTTGGCCTGACATTTATTGAGCATTTGATCAGTGCCAGGCACTGGGCAAAGCGCTTCACACCTCCTCTTCATAGCCATCCTGGGAGGTACATGCCATTGCCCCCATTTTACAGATAAAGAGACAAACTGAAACTGGCCCACAAGTGGCAAAGTTGGGATTTAAAAAAAATATTTTAATTGGAGTAAAAAGTACAGAGCGTGAAAAAACAATTTTAACCATTTTAAGTGGAGAATTCTTTGATGTTAAGTACATTGATAATACCATGTAACTTTCACTGCTATCTATTTCTAGACTACTTTTATCATTCTAAACCAAAATTCATATTCATTTAGATTTTAGTTCTTTGTGTCCTCTCTCTTTTTGTTGGTCTGGCTAAAGATTTGGCGAGTTTATCTGTCTTAAAAAAAACGGGCAGGCCCATGCACCTGAGTCCACATGGGTGCCAGTGCAGCAGGGCGCTGTGCAGGTTGCCATGGCGGAGCTGCAGCAGCTCTGCGTGCAGGAGGCGGCAGACTCCATGGTGAAGAGTCTGGAGAGAGAACATCTGGGAGGCGCAGGGTGTCGTGGTGCAGTGCCAGCTGTTGTGAGGACAGCCAGGTGTCCATGTGGCAGGTGCATCCGTGCGTTGAGTGCTGCCACGCGGCCCTGGTGACCAGCGTGTTGGAGAAATTCCAGGACCGCCTGGCCTGGTGCACCATGCATTGCAGCGACAAAGCCAAAGACTTGGTGGATGCAGGAAGTAAGGAACTTCAGGTGAAGTGGCAGCTGGAGAGCTGTGTGACCAAGTGTGTGGATGACCCCATGCACCTCATCCCATCCACGGCCACGAAGATGAAGGAGTCTCTCTCATCCGTGGGGAAATGAGAGTCTTTGTCAGTGCCATCATGGATGAGGGCAGGAATCTTTACAAAAGAGGAATGGGGATTTTGGTCTTTTAAGGGAAGTTTGTGAATGAAGAAATTAAGGATGGCAGCAAGGTTAAGGAATATGTCACCCGCCTTATATACTTAAGTTCATAAAAAGTGAAATGGAAAAAACTGGTGCCAACATTCGGATCAGAGATAGCGCAGGAGTGTTTTTTAAACCCCAAGTTTCGTGTGGCAAGTGTTCGCCCTGGCAGTAGAATGTTCTGTTGCCGTACCAAGCCAGAGCCCTCCAACACACCACATTTGTCTTGTTGCACAGGTACCAACAGGCTGGCAGTTTCCTCCAACTTGTCTGTTTGAGGAGGGGTATTTGTTTGTTGCCAGCCTCCTCTTTACCAGAAGTATCATCACACTGTTTTCCATAAGTTGTAAAACAAAATCCTTGGGGTCACTAATTTAGAAGGGGGGAAAAAAGGTTTCTGGGTATTCGATTTACTTGATTTTGTTTTATATACAAGGGCCTGAAATTGGTTAAGATGTGGAGTTGTGAGAAAAATGTACTTTGAAATAAGAGAACTTTGAAAGGCTCCTTGTAGATAACCTTATCTAGCCGTCAAGATACAGTTGTGTTTTTCTGGAAATTCTCACACATTACGTCTTTTAGCCTGGAGTCCATGCAAAAGCATGAGAAGTGGTGAGACACTGGGTGTAGGAAGCAGAACTTCTCTCTCCCTGTCTGATGACCCCCGAGGCTGTCTACAGAAAGCAAAAGGAGTGTCTTGCAGTGACGTTGTCCTTTGAAGGGAAAGGGAGTTTTAGTAGGGATATACACCCATATCTGGGAATGACTAGTGAAAGAGGAACTGTTGGCTGCTTAAGAGAGTTGTAGATTACTGGATTTGGAAAGACCTGGTTTTTCATGGAATAGAATGAAATGAGAGCCTAAACCCAGCATTGCCTCCTTCGCCCCCTAAAATAATAGAGCCTTCTTGAGACAATGCCCTGGCAACAGTGAAGGGAGAAAAAAGTAAGCATCTCAGACTTGGGGAGCTGTGACTCCCTTAGTACAAAGGAGGGGCAGCCCCCATTACCGAACACCACATCCAGCCTGGGGCCTCTGCAATATGCCATGCTCCTGCCCAGCACTGACACCTTATCATTTTGACAAGGATCTTGCCTTTCTACCAACTTACTACTTGAAGTGATAGTGTAGCCTGTCTGTCTGCTGTTGCAAGACTGTGATATATTTTCCTAGTGATTTGGTTTAAAAAATAAACAAGGTTTAATTTCCACCCTCCCCCACCCAAAACAATACGAACTTCTGGTTTTGTTGATTCTGTTGTTTTTCTATTCTCTATTTCATGGTTTGGTTTAAAAAGTAAAGGTTTAGACTTCTGGGAAGATGGCGGCATAGAGAGGAGTGGAAGCTAAGTAGACCCCCTGGAACAACTAAAAAAAACGAGAAACAACTAGTAAATAATCCAGAATAACTGCA
>PVKY010011792.1:0-11847 GCA_004027775.1 Bradypus variegatus
TAATGGATAAACAAAATATATCCACACAACAGAATATTACTCATCAACAAAAAGGAATGATGTACTGATCCATTCTACAACACAGAAGAACCTTGAAAACATTATGCTAAGTGAAAGAAGCAGATACAAGGTCACATATTTTATGAATCATTTATATGAAATGTCTAGAATAGGCAAATCCATAGACAGATTAGTGGTTACCTAGACTGGGAAGGAGTAGGGATATGGGGGGGTTAGGAATTGACTGCTAATGTGCTATAGGGTAGTGTGTCTTTTGGGATGATGAAAATGTTCTGGAATTAGATAGCGCTGATGGTTATACAGCTCTGTGAATACTAAACAATGAATTGTAGCCTGTAATAGGTGAGTTGTATGATACGTGCATTATATCTTGATACAGCTGTTTAAAAAGAAATAGTAGCAGCTGATATTTTGGGGGCACTTATTATGAACTCTGGGCTAGGAATTTAAGGTACACTATATCATTTACTCCTAACAATCCTATGAGACAGGTACTATTACTATCCCCTATTTTACAGATAAGAAACCAGAGACTTAGAATGGTTAAGTAACTCGCTCATGGTCAACACAGAGTCCAGTTTTTGAGGTCAGGTCTGTGACCTCAGAGCTTAAACCCTCAACCAATTATTTTGCCTCTCCTAAACAATTCATGGCTAAATTCCGTCCATTCCACCCAAGACATTTCTCACAGTCATGATGTCTTTTCCTTCCCACTGGTCTTGGCACCAGTCATCAAATGGTTTCAATAAACCCATAATTAACCTTCCCACCAGCAGTCTGTTTCTCCTCCAGTCCCTTCTGCACACTGCTGTGGGGGTCATTGTACAAAGTCAAAACTCTGTCCCTGGCTCAAAAATTATTGGTGGTTCCCCACAACCTAAAACTCAGTCTAAACCCTTGCACACCCTTTTGAGGCCTCTTTTCCACTGTACCCTTGCCCCCACACCCCATGTTGCACCACCCTCAGTGGCCAGCACACTACTCCTGAACACACCATATAATCCTGTCCTACATCCGGGCTCTTGCTAAGCCTGCTGCTGCCCCTGCTCTGCACCTCTGCCTGTCAGTCTCCTACCTACCACTCAAAGATGGCTCGTCCCTCATAACCTTTCCCTGATTCCATACCCCTGTCCCCTCCCTGGTTGGAAGGAATCTCACTTTCTTATAGCACAAATAATATTCTACATTTATTCCAGAAGTGCAGGGCCTACTTCTTGCCCAAGTATATATTTCCCACAGCATAGCATAGCTTAGCACAGAACATGTCCCTAAACAATGTTTGCTAAACAGAACTAAACTGTACTTTGTCACAGAGGATGTTATCTGCGCTGTATTTGGGGCATTCAGAGAAAGGGGATGAAGGTGTATACACCCAGGAACCATATGCTAAACATGGGAAAGGAATCTGAGATGACAAGACACTTGGGTTATAGGGAAAAGTATATGATAGCGGGATAGCTCCCTGCCCCCACACTGACCCATATCTTGCCTCCTGTAATACCTGGACTGCTGGGAGCCCAGAACAGTCTCCAAACCTGCTTCCTCTATAACACCAGAAACCATAATGGTTTCCTCTCTGGATCCAACAGGGCACTCGGTCAAGTTTGATACAGTGATCTGCTGTTTCATGGCCTCAATCTCACCTTGGCCAACTGGCTGCCCTAGGTGTCTGGGCAGGCTCCCCTTATTCATGTCTGCTGTACTTCCCACCTTCCACACCTGCATGTGAAGATCCAAGGCTGGCATCTTAGTACACCACTTGGGAAAAACTACCAATCTGTGGGGTTGGGGTGAGGGGACAGTGCTAGGCTGGGAAGGCCCAATCCAGAACAGTTGTGCAATGACTACCAGAGAAATGACCAGCACATGGTTCCTGTTTTTACATCAGTAGCTTAGGGGCTTTCTGGAGCACGCTATCAGCCTTTGAAAACAGCCCGAGGTAATGCTCCCAAACCCATACCATGGACTCCAACTGTGATCCCCACACAGTACAAAGCATTGTAAACCAGGTCTTCTCACCATCCTCTAAATTGGCATTTTCTTGGCATCCTATTTCTTTTTCCTGGCTCATTCTCCCGAGGCCTAAGACTCCTCTCTTTTGGGCAACATTTTCTTCAGTGGGCTTTGACTTTACAGTAAGAAGAATAGGACTAGCTGTGTCTCATATTCTCTGGACCACTCACTTGATTAGCATAGCGTTTTGGTAACTTCTTGCCAGCATCAATGTCCATTTCTTCATCATCTTTCTTATCTTCCTCTTCCTCGCTCTCCATTCCTGTCCAGTCATCTTCGGCCAGTCTTCTGGCATGGTTCACATAATCCAGCCGCTTGCTGGAGAAAGAAAAGGCATAAAAACAGATCTTTATGACTTATAGGAAGACACCCTTGCAATGTGACAGATTTAATTTCAAACACTCCAAATTATGGAGCAACATGGGGATTCTGGTGGGAGAAAGAGATGACAGAATTTCCTCTGCAAGGCTAAACTAGTGATTGCCTCCTTAAAAATTCTAAATAGGCAAGCCCCTCTGAACACACTCAGTCTTCCCCACAGTTTTCTAAGAACAAGCAAAGCAAAATATTAAAAGTAATATCCAAAGTACTAATTAGAAAGGCTGACCCCCCTACCTCCAGTGTTTGCCCCAACTCCCACTCAGGGTGAGAGCTGATACTTCCCCTCCCTGGCAGATACCTAGTCCAAAGACATTCAGGGATGGGAAAGAAGAAATGCTGAGATGCAGTGAGAAGTCTACACAAGGACAGCTTCTGGGACTTTCCACTTTACACAGCTTTCTGGGGAGAGGCCAGGCCTTTTGCCAGTTCCTATCTAACAAAAAAAGCCACACAGGTTACAATTTAATATCTTTTACTGATTTGTTTCCCTTTATTGTTATATATATATATATTTTAACGACATATTTGAGAAAGTTTGGGAAATTGAGAAGAAAAAGCTTATTTCCATTTTGCACCTTTTGGAACCTAATGGTTCCAAAGCGACTTGGAGATACCACATAACCTCCTACCCTGTTTTGTAAAATGCTAAGGTGAGAGTTCAACCACTGAGACAGTGAGACAAGATAGCTGGCTTCTTCTCAAACCCATACACGTGTACATGCACATAAAGAGAGGTGGTTTACTTATACATGTGTAAAAGAACATATTAGTGGTTACTTCCCAGGCATCATTTGTGATCACAAGAAAAGGGAACTACCCAGATGGCCATCAGTAGGGGACTGGTTAGATTACATTATAAACTATCCATTCAATAGAATACCTGGCACTATAAAAAAGGAATAAAGTGGGAACAATATGGAAACTCTTCAAGAAACAGTTAAAATAATGGGCAGAAGAGTGTATAGTAGGCTGCTACATTTATCAAGTAGGCTGTGTACTTGTACACACACACCACCAACAAGCTTGTTCGTAACTTTACAGAACATCTTTGGAAGGATACACAAAAATGAATAATATAAGAAAGGAACTGGGTGGCTAGGGAACCAAATTGGAAGGAGATTTTTCACCATATACCCTTTTGTATATTTTGAACCATATGAATGTATTACTTACTCCAAAATAATTAATTACCATAAAAAAAAAGATAGTGATCTGGGAATGTAATCTGCAAGTAACCCCAGAGGCCACAGGAAACCATCCCTGCTGAATACATGTGTGATGCAAACTGGGCAAAATGGACACCATATGGAAACTGTGCAGCTGTTAATATTTTATCCTAATCCCCAGTTCCTTAGTTTATTACACAAAAAAGGCATGTGCTACACTGAAAATAAAAGGACAGGCCTTGCCTTCAGAACAGCCCAGCCTCAAGCAATCTCTTTTCTGGTTTGCTCATCTTGGCATTTAAAAGTAAGTGTATGGAAGACATTTCCTCAGATTCCCTGTGGAATTATTTGTCTTGAGCTCCCAAGGGCTCAGCAGAAATATCTGGGCTGAAGGCAGACAGGAAGCCCACACCAACGCCAGGATTCAAAGTACAGAAGAAGCCACACATAAGCACACAAGGAATGTGGGGAGTGGAAGTATGGGCGTGGATTTCACAAGTCCCTAACTGCAAAGTTCAATACTGCAGCCAGGAAAAAAAAGAAAAGTTTAACCAAATAATTGAGCTTTCACTTTCGAATTTCAATTTTTCCCTACTTTCTCATCTTTTACTAAGCTTTGAACATAAAGGATGTCTATTCTGCCAGGATTACCTCTTCTATCCTCATGGGCAGGAAGATCAGCCTACAAAGGGTCTTCCTTGAAGGGGGCTCTGAAGAGACAGCCTACATTTCCTGAATGATTCACAGCTCCCAGCCTGTAAAGAAGCCAAGGGGTTAAAGCATCCCTTACGATTTCTGCAGTTCCAGTAACCGACGGCGCCGCTCACTCTGCTCCAAGGAACTGTACTTGGACTTGTACTGGGATAGGCGGGGATGTGGGGCTGCTGTGCTATTCAGATCTTGGGACACAGAAAAGCTACTAGCCAGGGCTTGACTCAGCTCTTCCATCTTCCCTACAAAGGAAACATAAGAAAATGGTTAAAATCTTCTCCTATGTACCCGGGCACATACAGCTATGATATAACAACATGGCTTCATTTCTAAGAAATTTCATTTAATCAAAAGACACAATTGTTTCCATGGGAAAAAAGGAAATTAACAGGTAGATGAGTTACACATTAGCATTAATGACATTATTTTCTGTAGATATTTCAATAATGACCATTTTGATAGTTCTAAGTGTATACATATATTTGAACATCAATCACTAAGCAAGTTCATTGCTTGATTGAATCTAACTTCTGCTTTTTCTCATCCATCACCATGAATTCTGAGATTAGTTCCTTCTTACAGCCACTGACATCCTGCAGTGTGATCAAGCATCTAATATTTTCCACAGTAGTATTAAACAGCCACTACTTAATAACTAATATAATAACTTTTGATGCAAATGTAATCCAATTAGTTGTTTAATTCTCTAATAAGTGCCAAATCACATTAGGAAAACTGAGCTCTAGAAGAAATGCTGTTTTTGGAGTCCCCTGGAGGGAGGCAAGAGGAAACAAAAATCCAAGCCCAGGCAGTTACTTTCTCATTTTGTAATTTGGGGTTGGGGGGTGGGGAATGGCAGAAGAGGGATGGAAAGGAGGTTTCAGGGTTATGCAGGACACTCTTGGAAAGGACCTAAATGCGGAAGGCTGCCTAACAGCTAACACCAGCTGCTCCAGAAGTATGAAGGACTTACATATGGTACATTTGGGCAACAGGGAGTAGATGTTGTTGGAGATAGACCACCAAGGTGAGCCCTAGAATGGGAGTGGAGAGGAAGAAGCGAATCTATCCACTCCTGTGAATGAAGGTATGAGGTGGCAGAAGAGCTCACTCAAGAATTAAAAGTGGGTCTCAGACTGTGAAAAACAGGAAACTGTGAGAAATCTGATTCTTCTTTGGACTGGAATGGTCCAAACCTTTAGTTCTAGTTTAAACCTTAGGACATGGCCAGTGTTTAAATTCCACTCCAGGCCATCACAGTGCCCTGAGCACGGAAAGCAACAGGTTTGTTCCAGGGCCTCCACTGTTAAAAACACAACTCTATGGGCCTCTACTTGGCCAAAGAATTACTTTACATTGCACATTTGAAATCAGATTTTTTTATTTCAAAGAAATATTTTTAATTGATAAGATTAACATATTGCTCCCTCATCAATAAGAAACTGAGGCATATGTTAAGCTACTTGTTATGCAACCAGGGTGGTCTTTAATGGATGACTGTTGAACCCAAATGATAAGTACTTGGCTTCCAGTTTTTAGTTAGTTTGAAAACTTTCATAGTAAAAAAGAATTTTTAAGTTCATTATATCTTAGGTTCACCAAAGTAATGATCATATCCAGAACACATTTCTCAGGCCTTATCATGCTTTTATCTTGGTATGGGCTCCCACTCCGTCAGGAACCACAAAATCCTTAAAACTCAAGCCCTGGACACTGGGTTTGCTCCCCGTACCTTCCTGTATGGCTGTTCTTGATTAGCTCCTGCCTGCTCTTTTGCCCTATGTTTTAAATGGTGCTGTCTTCAAGGGTTCTGACCTTAACCCTAGCTTCTCACCGGAAGTTTACCGCTCACGGGTATCCACGCCTCTAACTCCCAAATTTCCGACCCATCAGGCTCCTCCCCCGCGCTCCAGACCCACGAACGTCCCCGACCTCCTCCTTTTCCTCCCCGGCAGCCGCCTCGCATCCGGTGCAGCCCAGGCCTGAGGTGTTCTCGGCGCCTCCCTTCCCCCACCCACCAGGCTCCAGCCCCGGGGACTCTACCTGCTCCACTCGGCCTTGCTCCCAGCCACGGCCCCGCACTGCCTTTCTCTGGCGATGGGGTCACCTAGACCTTGCATGATTCGCCCCCTTCCCCAAAAAAGCCCCTGAGGGGTCCTGGTCTGGCGGCCAGTAACAAGGACGGAAACGCGCCGGGGGAGAGTCCCCAGTACGACTCTGCCCCTCCAGGTGACGCCCCGGGAGAAAGGGAGTGCGGACCGATCAAAAGGAGTCATCGCCTGGTGCCGAGGGGGCCTCAGGAGCTGGCGGGCCTCGAACTCGAACCCAGAACTCACCGGTCAAAGCGACGGTTCCACGCGCCGCCGCCGTAGCCGCGGGAGGCCGACCAATCATCTGCCCTGGGAGAGCCGGACCCGCCCCCTTGGCTGTCGCTGGGTCCCCGGGCCCCCCAGCCAGGCGCTCGGAGTTTCCGGCTCCTCCCGCCGCCGCGGCGGATGCTCGGCGTCCTCCCGCGGTAGCCGTTATTTCTACCCTCAACCGCCCGGGCTTTTCCCCTGGGCCCGAGCGGGGACTTCCCTGCTTCTGCTCTGCATTCGTAGGCCCTTCCTGCACCGTTATTTGCCACCGCGGGGCCTCACTCCTGGAAAAGCTCCTCGCCAATAGGAGGAACCCCGACCTCGCGGCCTGGCATTCATTCTCTCCAGGCCATGGGTCCTGCCGACTCCCCCAGATCTTTAGGGGTGCTCCTCCTGTGACCGTGCTTTTACACGGGCGGTGCCTGTTGCCTGAATGACTTCCCCTATCCCTCACATCCCCAAGTCTCAGACAATTAAATGTGCCCTCCCATTCGCTCTTAGAATACCAGAAGCATACCTCAATTACAGCTCGTCTGTTTGGGAGTTTCTCTTTCCTACTTGGATGTTGGCTTCTCAAGGCAGGGACAGGCTTGATTCCTGCTTAAGCAGTCAGTGCTCAGCACAAGGCATTGTGCTCAGTAGACCCCGGGTGAAGAAATGATTGAATTTGGTGCAAGGGGTGGAGCATAGGTGGTGGCCAAGGTATAGGAAATCGAATCAAACCAGGGTGCCGCCGAGAAAAGAAGGATGAGATACAAAATATAAACAATAGCCATTTATTGGCTTACATTAAACCAGGCACTGGGCTTCATTTGCATGATCTTATTTAATCTTCAGATGGCACAATGAAATTGGGAGACTGAAGCTCAGATGTCTTAAGTAACTCGGCCAAAGTCGTACTAAGCATTTGAATCAAATGTTTCAATTTATTGAATATTTGACTTACAGAGCAAGATGGCTATTACTACTACAGAAATGCAATATCTAAAATTAGCACATTTTGAATCCAAGGGGTGGACTTGTTACAAGTTTTACCTACATGAAAATATCTTATTTGGCCTCAAGAATGGAGACTGACAAGGAGAGTAAAGGATGCTGGGAGCCTCAGAAGACCAATTTATTGAACCTCAGCATTTATGTAGGTGAGCTCTGCCCTTCAGTAGGCCAGCTGAATAAAGCTTTGCGCTAGGTTATTTGGTGCATGCACAAATAAAAATTCATGTTTGTCTGATTTGTGATGACTAATGACAACAATAAAAGGGCCAGGGACTGACTTCATTTAGAGAACTCTGGCACCAGGAAATTAGATATTTAGTGTCCTAGAACCACCATTCCCTACCTATCATCATGTAGGTCAGGTCTTGGGATCTGAACTGCACAGACAAGAGTAAAGGCCCCAAATGTTGGAGGAAAAAGACTAGGATTGAAAACAAGGTCCCCAAATCCATGCACTGAGGCCTTCGAAAAAGGCACCAATCCCTTGCTCACACCCAGCTGAATAATTTCACATATCACTGAAAAAAAACAAACCAAACCACACCACGTCCAGAGGCTCATTTGGAACCAGTTGGTGTACCAGAAGGGCTGCTTGGCCTGTAACAGTGATTCCTCAACTATAACCATTAGCACCCTACCTTCACAATATTGACCACATACACATATACCTGTGCATAATGTCTTTAAATAAGTCAATTTACTTTTTTTAAATTCAGTTTTATTGAGCTATATTCACATACCCTACAATCATCGACAGTGTACAGTCATTCACAGTACCATCATATAGTTGTGTATTCATTACCAAAATCAATTTTTGAAATCAATTCACTTTAAAAAAAATAACAGCTAAAAGGGCAACATTACAGTGTTGCCTTAAATCACTTCCCACTTTAATAGGTGTCTATAAAATAAATACAGTCAAAACAAAACAATATTATTAAAATCTAGGTAGATATTGATGTCTGCAGAAAACTGAAATTGGAGACTTTCTCTGTAAATATCCGAGATCAGTAAGTGTTGGGGAATTGATAGGGAGTAACACTAAACTGAGAATTTAGTTTGACTTAATCAGAAAAATTCAAAGAGAACAGAAGAGGGAAGATCCACTCTCCTCACTCTATGATTCAATGTTACTTAAGGCAGAATCTGTGCACTCCCTTAAATCTTCTGGTAAACTCTCACTGCTGGGGAATCCTGACCTAGAAAAGGGGAGATTGTAAAGAAGGTATCTGCCTGTTTCAGTTTGCTAAAGCTGTCAGAAGGTAATGTACCTGAAATGGGTTGGCTTTTTCAGTGGAGATTATTAAGTTACAAATCTACAGTTCTAAAGCCATGAAAATGTCCAAATTAAGGCATCAAGAGGTTCCTCTGTCACATCAGAAGCCACATGGCGATGTCTGCTGGTCCTTCTTTCCTGGGCTCTGGTTTCAATGGCTTTCTCTCTCAGCTCTTCTGGGGACTTTTCCCCTCATATCTTCTCCCAGGCAAACTCTGGATTTCATCTCTTAGCTTCTCTGGGTCCTTGCTTGTTTCTTCTGGGGCATCTCTTTCTATGCTCTCTCTCTCCATGAGCTCTCTTAAAGGACCCCAGTAAAGGATTAAGACCCACCTTGAATGGGCTGGGTCACATCTCCATGGAAATAACCTAATCAAAAGGTCCCACCCAACAATATGTCTGCCCCCACAGGGATGGATTATGAACATGGCCTTTTATGGGGCACATAACAGCTTCAAACCAGCACACCACCCCTTCCAACAGAGGTGGCCCTCATCAAGAGCACCGAATGTCACTCCTGTCAATTAACAAATCTGTATTTAATGCCTACTGTTTGTGCAACACTGTGTACCTAGAAGATACAGAAGTGATCAAGACTGAGATGGTCACCATCCTCCAGGAGGAGTTTACAGCCTAGTTGTGGTGGGGAAAGAGAAACATTAAATACCTTAGCCAAGCACTGACCATCTCAAGGAGATCAGTGAGTGGGGTAAGACTTTTGGGGCAATGAGGTTCAGAGAATTCCTTTCTGAGGAGATGACATGTGAGTCAAGACCTGAATGATTAGAAGAAGCCAGTCACAAGGACTGGGGACCAAGCATTTCTAGCAGAAGTCACAGAAGGTGCAAAGAGAGGCACAGGACAGGAGCACATTTGCTCTATGTGAGAGGTAGACACAATGCCAGGAGAAGAGCCGGGGGCAGGGAGGCAGAAGGAGATGAGGTCACAGAAGCCAGTAGGACTTAGAACACTCAGGAAGGTCCTATGGGCCATGGTGGGGAGTTTGGATTTTACCTCCAATGCAGATGAGTTTAAGCAGTGGAACCAAGTAGCTCAATTTGAGCTTTAGAGAGCTCACGTTGGCTACTCAGTGGAGAAATGACTAGCTGAGAAAGTAGGAGGCCAGTGAGCAGGCTACTGTAATGGTCCAGGCTGAAGTGATGAGGCTGGCACTAAGGTGGCACTGGACGTGATAAGAAGTGGTTGGATTGGGATATAGTCTGGAAATAAAGCCTGGAGGACTTGTTGCTCTTATGGGGGAAATTAGCCAGAGTTACACCTGTGTTCAAGTCTTATTTCCTTGAGGGTTGCTGGAACTAAACACTAATTGCAAAGGGAAGCGCTTTCTCCCTATGTAATTCGATGCTATTTAAGGCCAAGACCCTGAACCATCTAAATCATGATGAGGACAGTGCTTCTCCCTGCTCTCTGGGAGACACCTGTGGAGAGCAGAGGAGCCAATTTGAGACAGGAAGAAGTAGCAGACCTGTAAGGGTGGCAAAGTGAAGTATCAGCCAGCAGGGGTCACAGATGCTGGGATGCAAGAACTGCAGCTATGGGGGATTCTAGAGGAGCCAAACCTCAAGTTTAAGAACCACTGCTCTAAGTCATAAACTCAGTCTGGTTGTAACTGAGGGGGTTAAAAGTGTGGGCTCTGGAGTCAGGGAGACCTAGGTCCAAACCTCACTCCATCACTTACTAACCCTGTGATTCAGGCTTGGAATGTTTCTATAAAATGGCCATGATAATTGTATCCACTCTTAGGAATGTTGCAAGGACTGTATGAAATAGTATGAATGAAGCTGGCCAATGAGAAGTGCTCAGCTGGGGGTAGCCATTATGAGCTAGCTGGATAGTCGTGTGTTTTGCTTATGGCCTGAAACATTACAGTTGAACTTTCCCTGTTTGAAGGATGGAGAATGTTTATTTCACATAAAGGAAAGAACTATAGCCCTACTTGTGGTACACTCCTACCCTCCCTCTATCTTTCCCTCTGTTTCTTCTTAACTCAGACACACATTTATTATGTGCCTTGTGTTCCAGGCCCTCTGCTGGACACTGTGGACAGTGACCTCCCTGCCTTAAAGGAGCATCCCAGGGCCAGGACAGGGGCCCACCCAGTAGGGACAGTGAAGGGCAGTTGCTCATTTGATGAACATATATTAAATCCAAATTTGTTCAACACCTGAAACTTCGAGACTGTGGAGAATGCGCTTGGCCCCTGTCCCCAAGGGAAGGCAGAGGATATAGTCAGAAACAAAACTAACAAATGTTGAGGCAGAGAACTCCATCTCTCTAAGCCACAGTCTCTACATTGATAAAATGGGGAAGATAATCCTTGCCTTGTTCTAAGGAGTAGATGCATGATAAAGGTAAAATATTTAGCCAGAGCCCAGGACAATAAATGTCAATTCCCTCCCCCATTTCCCATTCTTGGCGTTTTAAGTGAGTACTACCAGTCTTGTACTAACCAAAGAGGGGGCAAGGGGAGTCAGACATGGTCTCTGCTCTGCAGGAGCCTAAAACAAACTGCCTAGAGTGACCCAACAAGCACCTACAAACAACTAAGTCAGTGTTTCCCACCCTGGCTGCTCATCACAGTCATATGTGGGGCTTTTTCAGAATTCACATGCCTGCACCCCTTTGTGATTTGGGAAGTCTGGGGTGGGCGCAGGATCCCTACTTTGAAAAAGCCCCACCGATGACACTAAGCCACCAGGGTTTAGAACTGAGGCAGTGATTAACAGCTGAATGTAAGAAAGCTGCCAGGCCAGAGTAAGCACCACCAATAGTCCAGCTTCTAACAGCTCGGAGGCTGGGGCAGTCAGGGCAGGCCTCCTGGAGGAGGCAGGACCAGAGCCAGGCCTGAAGGACCCAGGATGGAGCAGCAAAGAGGTGGGGCAGTGCAATTTGGGATGAAGCCTGG
>PVKY010011793.1:0-11842 GCA_004027775.1 Bradypus variegatus
ACACAAATCACCAGATTAGAGGAAGCAGAGAAACAAATATGCAAACTTGAAGAAAGAAGATTGGAAAGTGAAAGCACAAAAGAAAAAAAGAAAAAAATTTGAAATGGATCTCAGGGAAATGATGGGCAACACAAAGCACACAAATATAAGAATGATTGGTGTTCAAGAAGGGGAAGAGAAGGGTCAATGACTGGGAAGAGTATTCAAAGACGTTGGGGAAAACTTCCCAACCCTTCTAAATGACAAATATGCAAATTACACGGGCCCAATGAACTCCAAATAGAATAAATCCAAATAAACCCTCTCTGAGACATATTCTGTTCAGATTGTCAAATGCTGAAGAGAAGGAGCAAGTTCTGAAAGCAGTGGAAGAAGCAATTCACCGTGTACAAGGGAAACAACATAAGACTAAGTAGTGACTACTCAGCAGGCACCATGGAGGTGAGAAGGCAGAGGTATGACATTTAAAATTCAGAAAGAGAAATACCGCCAACCAAGAATTCTTTATCCAGCAAAGCTGTCCTTCAAATTTGAGGGAGAATTTTGAATTCTTCACAGACAAGCAAAGGCTGAGAGAATTTGCTAACAAGAGACCTGCCCTATAAGAAATACCAGAAAGAGACATACCAGCTGAGACAAAAAGAAAAGAGAGGGAGGTCTGGAGAAAGACACAGAACTACAAAGTCTTAGTAAGGGTACATTAAAGGAAGTAAAGAGAGAGAAGGAAAAAATACATCTAACAAATAAAAACCAAAGAATATGATGTCTGATTCAAGAACTGCCTTCAGAGTAACAACAGTGAATATGAGTGGACTAAACTCCCCAATTAAAAGATATACATTGGCAGAATGGATTTAAAAATATGAACCATCAATATGTTGCTTATAAGGGACTCACATTAGACCAAGAGACACAAAGAAACTGGAAGTTAAACGATGGAAAAAAAATATTCCATGTAAACTACAGCAAAGGAAAGCAGGAGTAGCAATACCAAATTCAGATAAAGTAGACTTTAAATGTAAGGATGTTGTGCTGCTTTTGATGTATTATGTCCCCCAAAAGCCACACTCTTTAATGAAATCTTGTAGGGGCAGAGGTATTAGTGTTTATTAGGTTTGAATCCTTTGAGTGATTCTATGGAAATGTGATTCAATCAACTATGAGTGAAACATTCGATTGGATAATTTTCTTGGAGTTGTAACCACAGCCATTCAGTGTCAATTAAATCACTGGAGTCATAAGAAAGAGTTCACAAACAGAAGAACCTCAGAGCAACAGAGAATGACATTTTGGAGAGCAGCTGCAGCAAAGAGAGATATTTTCAAGATCGCCGTTGAAAGTTGATGCTGATGTTTCTGTGAATGCAATTTTGAAATGCAACCTGGGAGCAAGCAGAACCAGCCACGTGCCTTCTGAGCTAACAGAGGTTTTACAGACACCATTGTTTTTCAGTTGGTGAAGGTACCTGTGCTTGTTTGGATGTATTATGTCCTCCAAAATGCCATGTTCTCTGATGCAATGTTGTGGGAGCAGATATATTATTGTTGATTAGGTTGGAATCCTTTGAATGTTTCCATGGAGACATCATTCTGTGGGCGAACCCTGTGATTGGATAATTTCCATGGAGGCATTACCCACCTATTTAGGGTGGGTCTTAATTGAATCACTGGAGTCCTATAAGAGTTCGCAGAAGGAGGTGCTGCAGCCAGGAGAGACACTATGAAGAATGCACAGGAGCTGAGAGTTCAGCTGCAACACAACCTGGGATCAGGAGATGACTGCCATGTGTCTTCCCAGCTAATAGAGGTTTTCTGGATGCCACTGGCCTTCCTTAGGTGAAAGTACACTTGTGTTGATATTCATGGCCTTCAGGCTGTAAATCTGTAACCAAATAAACCCCCTTTATAAAGGTAAATCTACTTCTGGTATTGTGCATAACGGCAGCATTAACTAACTGGAACACATTTTGGTACGAGAAGTGGGGTGCTGCTGCCGTTGAGTTTGCAAATACCAAAACATGCTGGAATGGCTTTTTAAATGGATATGGGGAAGATTCTGGAAAAACTGTGAGGAGCTTGATGGAAAAGGTCTAGACTGCTTTGAAGAGACTGTTGGTAGAAATATGAACTCAAGATATTTCCAATGAGGCCTTGAACAGAAATATTGAATAAGTCATTGAAAACTGAAAGAAAAGCAATTCTTGTTTTAAAGTGGCAGATAATTTGGCAAAATTGAGTCCTGGTTTCAGATGGAAGGCAGAATTTGAAAGTGATGACCTGAGATACTTGCTGAGGAGATCTCCAGACTACGTGTGGACGATGTAGCCTGGCTTCTCCTTGTAGCTTATACTGAAGTGTGACAAGATGGAGATAAGCTAAGAAATGAACTCTTGGGTACAAAGAAACCAGAAACTGATAGTTTGGAAAATTCTGGGTTTCCAGAAAGTGAGACCCCAGAGGCTACAGCCCCATGTGGGGATTTAACATGGAATCGAACAGCCATTTCAGTACAAGCCAGGATTGGAGATGGAGTTATCCAGAAAAGGCTGGTGGAAAGTCCTTTTGTCTGATTGTTTTGACCCCTGTAAATTGCATGCCAAGCCAATGAGAGTTTTGCAAGATCTGTACAGATGGAGCCACTGCCAGTCTGAACTGGAGGGAACAGAGAAGGAACAATATGAAGGAAAAATTTCTTCAAAGACAGAGCCATGGAGATTGACGTCTGGAGTCAAGAGGTCTCAGGCAGGGAGAGTGGAGTGGCCCATGCCTGTGGAAAGGGTGAGTTTGCCTGGAGGCACAGCATGGGTCTTCCACTTCGAAACTCAGGAAGAGTACTGCCACCAGAGGACTCAGATAGGGTGGCACACATTCCCTGGGGATTGGGGAGAACCTGCCATCCTCCCACTATTTGGAGAGGGGAGAGCCTTTGCCCTAGAGAGGCAGAGTCCAGGGGGACACCGCGATGTTTGAGGAGGGTGCAGCTGAGAAAAAGGTGGTCTCCCCAATGTAAGGATATGTTGGAGCACTCACCCCAGTGTTTGGAGAGAAAAAGGCTGCCGCAAAGGCCCTTGGAAAGGGTTTAGCTCCTGCTCTCTCAAGCCCCAAAGATAAAGCATCATTCTATAAATGACACTCAGATTTTGAAACCCAATGAAGCATGCCCTGTGAGTTTTAGGAATTGTTTTCATCCTAAATTCTGTTGATGTTCTAAATATTTTTTATACTCTTTGTTTATCTCTGCAATATTGTATCCTTCTTTCAGCAAGCCTTGGGTCAACTTTACTCCCCTTTTTCTAGTTCCTCATGTGAAATTAGGTTATTCATTTGAAGTCTCCTTTTTTTTTAATAGAGATGTTCAGAGCTATTCATTTCCCTTTGAGCACTCACTTTGCCACATCCCATAAGTTTTGGTATATTTTGTCTTTGTTTTCATTCATCTCTAAGTATCTTCCAATTTTCTTTGTCAATTCTTCTTCAGCTTATTGGGTGTTTAAGGGTGTGCTATTTAACATCCAAATACTTGTCTAATTTTCCAATTTTCTTCATTATTGATTTTCAAATTCCTTCAGTTGTGGTTGGAGAAGTTACTTTGTATGAGTTCAATATTTTGAAATTTATTGCAACTTCTGTTTTGCCCTAAATGTATTCTATCCTGGAAAATTATCTATGTGCCTTTGAAAAAAACATGTACATTCTGCCAATTTTGGAGGAATAGTTTTATATATGTGTGTTAGTGCTAGTTGGCTTATAGTTTTGTTGTGGTCCTCTCTTTCCCTGTTGATGTATGTATTTTTTAACCTTCAGGACATAATAATATTTATTAACATAGTAAACCCTGATCAGGAAGGCCAATGTATATCCTCTAACACTCCAAC
Source organism: Bradypus variegatus (assembly GCA_004027775.1). Lineage (NCBI taxonomy): Eukaryota > Metazoa > Chordata > Mammalia > Pilosa > Bradypodidae > Bradypus > Bradypus variegatus. The sequence continues at coordinate 3,875 of PVKY010011793.1, forward strand.
TTCTGAACTGGCTTAAAAAAAAACACTTTTGAAGAAGAAGGTCTTTAGGGCTCGGAGAACAGAGAAAGTGATCAATACAAATTCTTTATGGATCCATACATATTTTTTAATTCATTTAAATATAAATATGGAAGATCAGATTCTGATCAGACATTATTTCTAGTTTTAGAACAACTTTTCACTCACAGATTCAAGGTTACAATGGCCTTAAAAATATGCACAGGAAAAGACTGCCATGAAGTACAATAATATGATGGTTGTATACTTGAGTGGTTATTGTTCCTTCCTCTATTTCTCAAATTTCCTATAATATGACTAAATTTCTTTAACAAAAAAATCATAAATTAATAAGCTAAGATTCCAAGACATAGATGACTTCATAAAACAACAAATAACGGAAGGAGGAGTCATTAGCCTGCAAAAAAGAAGCTGCTGGATGGCAGGCCTACCAGAGATCTGTGAGATTTCAGGGTGAAGCTCATCATGAGCATTTCCCAGCACTGCTGTCCTTGGAGATCAGAAGCCCAGAGGCCTCCTTTCCTGGGGTTATCGCGGACTCCCAGCAAGGCGTGCTTGGAAGGCAACGGATTTCTACATGTTTATGAGCCTCGTGTGCCCAGGGAATCCCACAGTACTTTTGGTATCTGCACTTTCTCTGGTTTTATATTGAGAAAAGTGAGGTTCACACAAAAGTACCAAAACAACCAATTAACAGCAGCATCCCTGGCACAAGCAGTCATCGTGCACAACCAAACCACCTCATAGGCATTCTGCAACCCAGGGGCTTGGGGAAAGATTAGGCAATATTTCTTTCTCAAATTATATTTCATCTGTTCAAATATTTTAAAAACAACTTTGTATGCACAAGACTGAAAGCAGATCTCATGCATCCTGGCAGCCCCTCGAGGATCCTCTCTGTACAGCCCTGTAGTTCTCAGGACCAATAAACCAAAACCGATATTTAAAATACATGTTTGTCTCATAAGAAACATTTTTAAAACCCATATTTTCAAACAGTCTAGGGGATGTTCCAAACTAGTAACTTTACCCAGAGAGAGGGAATATAAATGTTTAAGGTCTAGAAATATAAAAATAAAAATCCCTCAAAAGGACTTCAGAGTCCATTCCTCAAGGAGTCAAATAATGTGTACCCAAAGGCTGTCCATATGACAAAGTCATGTCACTCCTTGATCTCTCAACAATGGCTTCCTCCCCCTCACAGGGATCTGGAGGTGGACATTTGCCTAACCCCATGGGGTGGTCTGGCGGGGGTCACAGCTGCTGGCTGGTGAAGGATTTTGTCTCTCTGCAGACAGGATTTGCACACAGTGGACAGCTCAGTGTCAACTGTGTGGAGCAGTGCCCGTTGGACTGGAGATGTAAGTGCACCAGATCCACCAGGGCCTTAGAGAACAATGGATTTCTATTAAGAGATTCCACTCTCCTGATGTGTTCAACTCCACATTCGTTTGCTAAAACTTGCAAGTATTCTATATCCAGTTCATACAGCGTTTCAACGTGATCGCTGGTAAATGCTACCAGAACCAAAAGGATGTTCCTCTTCCCCTCTCACAAAGCCCTTTGATGGTCTCATCTGTTTGAGGACCCAACCAGGGTATCAGGCCAGACTTGGACTGCCAAACCAGCTTATCCGTGACTCTCTGGACTGTGACTCCCACCTCCTGAGGATGGGGGTCCCCTCAGCTGACCACAGACATTGGCAGTGAGTGAGCAGAAAAAAGAATGACCACCTTGTTTCTCTTCTCAAGTGGAAAATGGTCCGGTTCTTTCAGAATGTGGTCTGCAAAGCACTGGATGAAGAGCAGGTGAGTGGGCCACCTGTCGATGGTGCTCCATGTCATCACAGGCTTCTTTCCCATGTCACCCTAGTGCCTGTAAATGGCATTTAAGCTGCTGCCTGTGGTGGAGCAGCTGTACTGTGGATACTGGGTAAAAGCAATCACCTTTGCAGGTCCATCCCTCTCCATCTCATCAATTGCTTCTTCCGTTCAAGGATGGACACACTGAAATCCAACACAGTATTTGTGAGGGGCTGTATGAGGGGACAGCTCACCCAGCAGTTTTACCATGCCTTCTCCTTGCTTGGAAGTCCACATCTTGATGGGGGACCCACCTCTAATCCTGCCATACTGTTCTTGGATTTGGGGGGGGTTGGCATTTGGTGGTGATCGGTGCCAGCTTATCTTGAATAGGAAGCATCATGAGGTCTCGGTCCAGGAAGGGCCTCAGAAGAAGTCGTGAACTTCTCCCAGGTTTTCAGGGCCTCCAATGTTTAGCATTAATAATCCGGTTTTGGGCTTCGCCTATCGTGGAGCAGGGTGCGCACAGCTCACAGCCATGTTTGTACGGGCTGACAGAACTCCCGGGGCAGCCTCGGCCTGGAACTGGGTTCCTCCAGCGGTGGGCTCAGGTGCTGGGCAGCCCACCCCAGCCCAGCCCGCCTTTTTTCCCATGGCCACTGCCCGCTTATTTGCTGACGGACCTCCCTGTTGATTTTTATCTAGCTGTTATCCAGAATTGAAAGGTTTACTGAAATCACCACCCGTTACTGTACAATGGCCTTTTCTCACTTTAATTCTGTCAAGGTGTACTTTATGTATTTGGGGCCCTTTCATCTGATTCATGTTAGTGATCATTAAATATTGTTGAATTGAGTCTTCATATATAATTAGTTTTGTCTTTTGTATTATTTTTCCATTTAAAAGTGTATTTTGTATAATACTAATATAGCCACCCTCTCTTTTTGTTTATTATTTACATCTAATATTTTTTTTCAATCTTCATTTTTAACTTCTTTAAATATTTGACGTAAGATGTGTATCTTGTAAACAACATATGGTTGGGTCATTTTTTCTGTTCATTCTGCCAATCCCTGCTTTTTGATTGGAGATTTTAAGCCATTTATATTTAAGGGAATTACAGGTAAAGCAAGACTTCTGCAATTTTGGTGAAACTTTTGTTTTGTTTTTTATACCTTTTTTCCTTCCCCTTTCCTGTAATATTGCCTCACCTTTTGTTAACATCTTTTTTTCTCTTACACCATCCAGCCTAAGTGTACAATCAATAACTCTCAGTATAATCACAGAGTTATGTATTAAACACTACAGTCAATATGTGAACATTCTTATTTCTTCCAGAAAAAAAAACATACCCCTATTATTCCTTATTATTGACATTTAGTTTGGTATCGTGCCTTTGGTACAGTTAATGAAAAAATGTTATGATGTTACTGTTAACTGTCGAGTTTAGTTTGCATTAATTGGATTTTTTCCCACACACCACCCTATTAACATCTTGTAACAGTGACATACCTTTGTTCTAGTTCACATAATAGCTTTCTTAAATTTGTAAATTAACCACTGTCCTCATCAACTCTAGGTTTCACTAAATTATACAGTCACAGATTTTATCATCTACCTTAACTTCTGGTGACATATATGATCCTAACATTGCTGTTTCAACAATACTCAGACCCAGCTTGTTAATTACACTGAAGTATGGTACAGCCATCAAACAGTATTCTGTATTCTATTTCTGAATACTTACATTCAACCTTATCTAACATTTTTCACCCATCAACTCCCCAATCTCTACCTTCCTTCCATCTCTTGATAACCTATGCCCTTGAATTTAACTCTCAAAGTTCATATGAGACAATACAATATTTGCCCTTTGCTTTTGAAGTTTATTATACTCAATAAAATGTCTTCAAGGTTCATTCTTAAATCACCTTGAATCAGTTTTCATTTCTTTTGGGGTATATATTTTTTTAATTCAATTTTATTGAAATATATTCCCATACCAGACAATCATCACTAGTGTACAATCAATTGTTCACAGCACCATTATATAGTTGGGCATCCATCACCACATTCAATTTTTGAACATTTTCATTACCATACACAAAAAAGAAGAAAAATAAAAGTTAAGGAAAAGAACACCCAAAACATCCCATTTCCCCCTCCCTCCCTATTATTCATTTACTTTTTGTCCTCATTTTTCTGTTCACCTGTCCATAAATAGAAAGCTGGAGCCACAAAGTTTTCATAATCATACACTCACATAGTGTAGCTATATAATTATACAATCATCTTCAAGAATCAAGGCTACTGGGTTGCAGTTCAACAGTTTCTGGTATTTGCTTCTAGCTATTTCAATACACTAAAAACTAAAAAGGGATATCTATATATTGCATAAGAGTAACCTCCAGAATGACCTCTCAACTCTATTTGAGATCTCTTAGCCACCAAAACTTTATTTCATTTCATTTCATGTCACCCTTTAGGTCCAAGATTTTCTTAATCCCTCAATGCTAGGGCCTAGCTCATCACCGCAAGTTGTGTCCCACCCTTGTGAGTCACATCCCATGTAGGGGGGAGGGCAGTGAGTTTACCTGCAGAATTGGCTTAGAGAGAGAGGCCACCTCTGAGCAACTAAAGAGGTTCTCTGGGGATAACACTTAAGCACCATTTTAAGAAGGCTTAGTCTCTCCCTTCTAGTAACAAACCTGAAAAAAGCAAACCCCAAGATCAAGGGCTTGGCCTTCTAGCTTGGTAGCCCCTAATGCTTGTGAGAATACCATTAATTCGCCAGGTGGGAAATTTAGTATTTCCATTTTCCCACAGTCCCTCAAGGGGGCTTTGCAAAGATGTCTTCATTCTCTTGCCAGATTGTTCTAGAATGTATTGGGGCTTCAAACTAACCTGCACAAATCAACCAGACCTCACTCCCCTATCAACGCTCCATATAATTATGTTGTTTGAATAAACTGACCATATGAGACAAATTATATAATGTGTAACAAAAAAAAACAGATCTTGCACCTAATAAAATCTCTTCCTGTGGTCCCACACAGAAGCTGAAGCTTCAAAAATGCCATAAATATCTTTTACCCTTCAGTCTGATTTACCTTAGTCCTAACCAAGTCCATTTCGTTCCTATCTCTAATCGAAGTCTGCTCTTTTTTCAGACTCTTTAATATTTGCTGTATGGGCTAATGCTGACATTCATAGCTTCCAGACTCTGGCTGAGTCTCAGGTGTCACACAGATAACCAAAGTTCCAGAGAACGACCACATTATACACAAACAGCTCAGCATCTCAAAATTTAGAAATAACCATAACAGCTCAGGGATGGATGTAACTGCTCTAAGAGCTTACAGCCTAGGAACCTTTACAATAAGCCTTCCCGATAACCTATGCTCTCAGATTCAATTCTCAGTTTACACATTATATTTAGTCCATATTAATGAGGCATTATAGTATTTTTCATTTCATTTCTGGTTTATTTCACTCCATATACTGTCCTCAATGTCCATTCACCTCAAAAGTTTACTCCTTGTAGCAGGTCAATATTCCATTCACAGATCGCCATTCCATTCACCAGTCGATGTACCTTAGGTCACCTCCACCCACTGCAAATTGTGAATACTGACACCATAAACCCCACTGTGCAAATGTCCCTTCATGTCCCTCTTTTCAGTTCTTCCAAGTATATGTGGAATAACAGGTTTGCAGGACCATATGGCAACGCCATGCTTAGCTTCCTGTGGAACCACCACATTGCTCTTCCAATGGGCTGCACCATTCCATGTCCCCACAAACGGTGATTAGGTACATCACATCTTCCACATTTTCTCCAGCATTTGTATCCTGTTTTTTTTAGGTGGTTTTATTCACACACTACACATTCCATCCTAAGTAAACAATCAATGGTTTCCTGTATAATCACATAGCTATGCATTCACCAACACTATCTACATACAGACATTTCCAATTCTTCCACAAAGACAATGAGGTGAAAAAAGTAAAAAAAGACAAAAAGGTGACAACTAAAAAACAAAAGAAAAAATAAAAAACAAAATACAATAAAAATATCAGACACAAACACCAACAATCCCCATACCCGTCCCTTATATCCCCTCTTCTAGACATTTAGCTTTAGTACAGAGCCTGTTAGTGGAAGCATATTAATTACAATGTTACCATTAACTATTAACTCTCCCGTGCATTGACTGTATTTTTTTCTCAAATACTACCCCATCTTTAACACCTTGCAAAGTTGACATTCATTTGGTTTCCCTCACATACGTATTTGTAGATTTAATCACAATCATTGACCATTCTAGGTTTCACTAAGTTATACAGTACCAGTCTTTACCTTCTGTCCTTCTCCCTGTCATCCTACCTACTCCTAACCTTCCTCCCTCAACCTTACTCAAAGTAGTCTTTGTTCAGTGTACTTCCATTATTCTGTTACCATCACTCAATATTGTGTTCCAAACCTCTCTCTCCTGTCTTTTCCTTTCTGTTTGTAGTGTTCCCTTTTGTATCTTATGTAGAACAGGGATCTTGTTCACAAACTCAGTGTCTTGTCTAAGAATATTTTAAACTCTCCCTCATTTTTGAAGGACAGCTTCACCAGATAATAGAATTCTTGGTAGCTAGTTCCTCTCCTTCAGTATCTTAAAGGTATCACATCACTGCCTTCTCACCTCCAGTGTTTCTGAGAAACCTGCACAGTCTTATCTAGCTTCCCGTGTATGTGATGCATCACATTTCTCTTCCTGTTTTCAGAATTCTCTGTCTCTGACATTTGATAATCTGAATATTAAATGTATTGGCATAGATTTGGATCTATTCTGTTTGGGGTACGCTGCACTTCTTGGATCTGTAATTTTATGTCTTTCATAAGAGATCGGAAATTTTCAGTGATTATCTACTCCATTATTGTTTCTGCCCCCTTTCCCTTCTCTTCTCCTTCTGGGACACCTATGACATGTACATTCATGTGCTTCATGTTATCATTCAATTCCCTAAGGGTCTGCTCACATTTTTCCATTCTTTTCCCTGTCTGCTCTTTTGTGTATATGATTTCAGATGTCCTAGCCTTCAGTTCATGAATCTTTTCTTCTGTCTCTTTAAATCTGCTGTTACATGTCTCCACCACGTTTTTTAATCTCTTGTATTGTGCCTTTCATTCCCACAATCTCTGCCAATTGTTCCATCACACTTTCAATTTCTTCCTCATGTTCTCCCAATGTCTTCGTTACATCTTTAGTCTCTTTTGCCATACCTTCCCTCAACTCATTGATTTTTGATTTTTGAATTGATTTGGCATTTTTGTTTAAAGCTTTTTGATTAGCTGTATCAACTCCTGTATCTCACTTGAGGTGTAGTTTGTTCCTTTGACTGGGCCTTATCTTTTTTTTTTCCTAAATTGAATTGAAATCTTTTGTTGTCTAGGCATCTGGTTTCCTTGATTACCCCAGATTTTCCCAGACCAGACAGGCCCTGGTCTCAGGAGGAAGATGTAATCAGTTTCAAGTTTCCCTGAATAGCAAGTTGCCAGACTCCCGTGAGGCCTCTAGACTCGGTGCTTTTCCTATACTGTCCAGCAGGTGGCTCTTAGCCCACAGCTTCCCACCAGCATAGAAATGTAGTCCCTTTACTTCACAGTGGTCCCATTCCTGGACAGGCTGAAGGTGTCAGAAGCCATGCTTAAGCTGTTTCTGGTTTGTTGTACCCAGAACCTGGGGTCTGAGTTCCCTGAGGAAGGGCCGTCACTTGAGCTGGGAGCTGCACCCCTCCTTTTCTTAGGGGAGATGAACTCTTTAGGGAGCTCTCTTCTACACTTGAATTCCTCCTTTGTCTGACTCCCTCAACTCCACCCTTGCCTAGGTCAACTGCTGACAAATGAAAATGCCCAAGGCTTTCTCTAATGAGCTGCTGTGAGTGAGAAAAAAATGGAAAAAGAGGCCAAGCCCCTTTTCAGCCAGTCTCCAGCCCCTCAGTTTTGCTGGTCAACTGGAGTTTATACCATTCTCCAGCATCCTGAGCTCAGCTAAGTCCAAAAGCCTATTTTTATTTAGTTGTGTGTGTGTATATATATATATATATATTTTTTTTTCATCTTCAGCCCTGCCTCCTCTCTGCCAGGAGGAACCCG
>PVKY010011794.1:0-11865 GCA_004027775.1 Bradypus variegatus
GCAGAGGCCACCCCGGGCAGGAGCTGCTTTCCTAACTGGCGAGGGCCGGGCTCAGCCTCCTGGCGCCCAGGGGTGGGAAGCCGGGACGGGCCCAGCTCCCGCGGGACCCCCTGAGAACATGCCGGCAGCCTGCCCCGCAGGGAGGCCCAGAGCCCCCACTCACGGCGTCCCCCGCCGGGCACTCGCCTGCTGGCGTGTGAAGTTCTTGTCGGGCCCCAGCAGGTAGGGGGTGATGAAGCTCTCCCCGGGCCGCAGCTGAGCCACGAAGCCGTAGAAGCAGATGTAGAAGACCAGGCAGCGCCAGGACTGCAGCTCCCGGCCGACGTCAGCGTCCACGGGCGCCTGCTTCTCCACCACGGGGCTGGAGGGCACCATGGCCACCGAGACCGCCAGCACGGACAGACGTGGCCGCTACACCTGCAGGAGAGATGAGTGGGCAGCTCCGACGGCCATGGGCACTGCCTGCCCTGGCGAGGACCCAATGCGCCAGCATGAGGGCCCAGCCCAGGCACGCAGGAACCCGGAGCCCCCATGGCCACGGGCTCAGACCAGGGCCTCTGGCCCCACACCGTGGCCACCAGGCACACGGGGCTGCCCAAGTTTACGTCAACTCAAACTAAATAAAATAACAAACCCAGATTCGGGGCCACGCCAGGCATCCTCTCAGAGCCGCACGATGGCAGGCTGGTGGGCCAGGAGCCCTCCTCCCTACCCAGGGCCCTCAGGACAGCCACGCGGGGCTGCTCTCGGCACCGTCACAGTTCCCGGGCATGTCACCCAGTGTCTCTGCTTGCTCCCTGGCCACATTCAGGCCTGGGGGGCCAGAGGGGGCCAGAGGGGGGTTCCCAGGGGAGCAGGGAAGAGGCCCTGCCAGTGATCAGCAGCTGGTCACACTGGGAGGCCACATACCACCCACCTGTGGCCTGGGTGGGGGTCGGGACAGGCAGGGGTCGGCGCATAGTGGGGCATTGGCAGGGGTCAGCACGGAGTGGGGAGTCAGCACGTGGCATGGGTCAGCCCAGGGCGGAAGACACAGGGTGGTGACAGACGGAAAGCACAGACCTGAGAAGTGGCGGCGAGGGTGTGCTCTGGGGTTGGAATTCTGTGCAGAAGCACTGGGGTGCCCAGCAGTGGATGTCACGAGCAGTTGAGCTATGCAGGTTGAGCTGGCAATGGGGGAGCAGGGGATGGCAGGGAGGGAGCACGACGGCGGCCTGAGCAGCGAGGTGTGTCCCCGTGGAGAGCCCCAGCGCCCCGAAGAGGCCGCGCCCTCCGTGGCGGGTGTGCAGCTCAGGGCAGCCAGCAGCCCTGGTTCCGCCAGAGGGTCAGCTGCCTCCTGAAAACGCTGCCCTTGAAGAAGAGGGCAGGTTGGAATGTGCTCTCACTCTCTGTCTCCTCTGTCCCTCCCATGCTGTTTCCCGCTTCCTCTCCTCTGTTCCATCCGGCCACTGAAGTTACGGGGCCGCGAGATCACTCAGACAACGTGGCTCTCCACCGCCGGCCTGTGCCTGGGGCATCTGTCTGGGGCCCGGCTTTGGGGAGCGATCGCCCTGGTACCCCAGGAGCGGGCACAGAGGGTTCCTTAATGTGGGACCAGACTTAAGGCCCAGGGACCTTGAGAAAAAGGCGCCCCAGATTCCAGGGCTCCTGTTGCTCCAGGCTCAGGCTGCATGCAGCTCGGAGATGCCACCCTAGAAGGGCTTCTTCCATAGGGGGGCGCAGGAGGGGGAGGTGTGGCAGGGACCCCCAAGGGGCATCCCCATGTTCCAGGCCTGGGGGTAGGTCACAGAGCATTGAGAGCCGGGTGAAAACCGAGACCCACACCAAGGCCTCTAGGACGGCGGGACGGCTATGTCCCCAGGCCACGTCACTCTGTGCCCAAGGGGGCCGCGCAGGGGTGGCAGCAGGTGCTGGTGGGCTTGTTTGTGGGGGGCTGCGAGAACGGTGGGGCCAGGCTGGGAGGCAGCCGCAAGAATTCCAGAGGGTTCCAAAAGGGGGGGATGGCCCAAAGAGGCTGGGAAAGGCTCTGGAGGCAGTGGCCCCGGAAGCTTCAGGGCCTGGGACAGACCCGACATTCTCCAGGGCAGGAAGGAGAACAGGGAGCCAAGCAGGGAGCTCCCTCCCAGTCCTCCTCGGAGTCCCTGGGAAAGGACGGGCCCAGCAGGAAGCCCGGCGGGCACCGGCCTGGCTGCTCCACATCAACCTCTGATCCTCGCTTTTCTTGGCCGTGCTTTCTCTAGGCTTCCCTGGGAGCCTGGAGGCCCGGCTGAGCAGAGCTGAGAGTGGCCCTGGTTTGCTCCCCTCAGTTCTGCAAGGTGTCCTGGCCTCCAGGGGGGACAGGCGGCCCAAGCCGCAGGCCAGTGCTGCCTCCCACTGCCCCCACCCTACTGCAAGGCCTGCTGCAGCCCCCAGGACCCCCCTCAAGTTCAGTTCCACATTTGTTCCTAGAGACAAATGCACTGCCCCAGGGCTCCCACCCGCTCTAGGCAGGACCCCACCCTGGTGGCCAAGGCAACCTCACACTCACCTCCCCAGACACTCAAGCCGGGAGTGAACAGTCAAGAATTTAACTGAGCCCAGGGTCTGGTGCCCCAGGCCAGGGGCTCGGGGTTGGGGTCCCCCACCCTCGGCATCCCCCGGGGGCTCAGCAGTCGGGGCCCCCACCCTCGGCATCCCCCGGGGGCTCAGCAGTCGGGTCCCCCACCCTCGGCATCCCCCGGGGGCTCAGCAGTCGGGTCCCCCACCCTCGGCATCCCCCGGGGGCTCAGCAGTCGGGTCCCCCACCCTCGGGACACCCTAGGGGCACAGAGCCCCTGATCCTCACTCTCAGCCCAGTTGCAGCCCAGGACTGTGTCCCTTTTCACGGCCACAGGGAGCCAACCACACCTGGGGACAAGGCTCTGAGGCCTTCCAGCCAACCACAGGGGGAGCCCCCTGTGAACACTGAGAGCACCCCCAGGCCTGGTGAAGCCCAGGGACCCTCCCAAGGTCAGCCCACCTGGTTCCGTGCCAGGAGGGGGCAGGGACAGCAATGACAAGGCCACAGCCTGGGGACAAAGACAGGGACAAGGACAGAAAGACAGGACAGAAGGACAAGGACACAGCACAGGAACGAGGACAGAAGGGCCAGGGCAGAACGCAGGACGAAGATGCAGGATGGGAGCGGGAGGTGAGGACAGAGCCTCTGCTCGCAGGCCCCTTGGAGATGGCCGCTTTGCTTTCTGCTGTAGACGTTCTCCCTGGGACTTAAAAAATTCGGTCTCTCCTCACTGACACTGACTGCAGTCCTGGGCCTCCCCTCACAGCCTGAGGGCCCAGGGGGAACGTCCCAAGGACAGGGCAGACAGGGCCCCGGGCCGTGTACAGCAAGGAATGAAGGCACGGCCGAGGGCAGCCAGGGCCCCTCAGGGCAGCCAGGACCCCCCAGGGCAGCCAGGGCCCCCCAGGGCAGCCAGGGCCCCTCAGGGCAGCCAGGACCCCCCAGGGAAGCCAGGACCCCCAGGGCAGCCAGGGCCCCCCAGGGAAAGCCCTGGACGTCGGCACCTCACCAGGCACCTGTTGAATCCACACTCCTGAAAACTTAGCACACAGGTCGCCTTCCCAGAGCTCTCCTGCTCAGCAGCGGGTCCCAGAGTCCCACGGGAGGTGTCCTGCCCTCCCTGGGCCTCCCCGCAGCCCCTCCGGCTGACACTGAGCTCCCTCCAAGGCCCCGCTCTGGACATCTCCGGGCAGAACCGTCTTCCCCCTCCAAATCCCTTGGCCACAGGCCCACGGGTGCGAGAGCCCCACTGCTTACTTTCTAAGATGTCCCAAGGCCTGCATCAAACCCACTGCTGAAATGCAGTTTCAGAAACACATCCACCGCCCCTGAACACACAGCATCCAGCCTGGGGGCACCCTCGGTATGCTGCTCTCGGGCACACCTTGTCATGAAATTGGTTTTAGGGCACGCCACCCCACCCCGCTGTCCCCAGGAGGCCTGTCCGGGCTGGACACAGGAAGGACAGATTGCCCGACTACAGCCACCCCGCACCCCACACTGGCTCCCTGGGCCTCTGCTCCCCATTGGTCTTCGGGGCACTTGCCACCCACACCCAGCAGCAGTTTTCAGGGTGCCACCAGGTCAGGGCCTCCAGGACGGTCCCCCACTGCTCCGCTCCAGCTCGTCTCCCCCTTGTAAAATGGGCAGCAGCCACCTCCCTGGGAGAGGAGGGCTGAGTGTTAAAGGCAACAGGTCCCTGCACTCTTCCCAGGACCCTCCCGCCTCCCCCAGCCCCGGCCGCCCCAGGAGGGAGTGGGGACCACCCACCGGGCCTGGCTCTGTCCCCCTGCACCCGGCAAAGGCTGGAGACATAAAGATCAAAGCAAGAGAAAGCAACCTCTCTTTTTGTTTTTAAACCACCAAATACTCTTAGCAGGTTGCATTTTCAAAAGATCTGCTAATTAAAAAAAAAAAACAGCCTTGCGCCCTCACCCTGAAGGACTGGGCTCCCGGTTCCTCAGAGTCACCTGAAGCCCCTCTGCCACCTCTGCGGAGGGGCTAGACCCTCAGGTTTAAAACTTCCTGAGGAGCTCTGCTGTCAGCCATCTTCTCCCGGCAACAGGTTACTGCAGCGTTGGGGATGTCAAAACCCACCTGAAGCCCCCTGGGAAGGAAGCAATTCCCAAGGACGTGCCAGTGACTACAATGCAGCAATGCCACCCAGAAACTTTGCTCCCTGCCTGGAAAGCACAGGGCCTCCCTACTGGGCCCCAGGCGCCTCCCTTCTGCTGATTCAGGTTGTTGTCCAGACTTCCCGGGGGTCTCCCCTGGGCAGGGGCAAGGGGCGCGGGCGTGCTTCTCTGCAGGGCCGCCAGACAGGCAGCTCCGAGGGCTTTGCAGGGCCTCCCCGCAGGGCAGCCTGGAGAAAAGTGCTTCTCCCTGCGCTCTGGGTTTTCAAGCCAGCTTAGATCTGACCGGTCTCCCGAGACCCGGCAGGCTGGGGCTGGGCACCCTGAGACGGTGAGACCAGAGCGTGCCACGAGGATGCTGCGTGCCCGGCCAGCTGCTCTGACCATCCAGGACAAGGCACAGAGGCCTGGCCTACGCCGGGAGCCTCCTGGCGGCCCGGGGCTCCCCCGCAGGGTGGCCGCAGGCCCAAGTGGAGGGGATTCCCAGGCGCGCCCGGCAGGTGCAAGATGCACGAGCGCAGACGAGGGCACCCCGCGGTCCGCCCCTGTCCGCGGAGGTACCAGGTGCCGGCGGCTGGTGGGCTGGGGGTCGGCGATCAGGACCCCCACTAACCGAGTGGGCGGAAAGTTAGCCAGGGGGACCCGCCCGCCGTAACGTTTCGGAGCGTGAGCGCACGGCGGGAAACTGCGGCGCCGGGCAGGGCATGCGGACGGGGCGCCGGGCACGCAGAGGGGGCGCGGGCACGCGGAGGGGACGCCGGCCCCCGGCGCCTGGGGCCTGGGACCCCGCCCGGGTGGATGTGGGGTGGGCGCATCTGGGGACCCACGCTCACGACTCAGAGGAACTGGTCGGTGCCACGTGCTCCCAGGGCGCCCCCCGGCCCGCGCCCAGGACGACTCCGGAGCGCACCCCGCGCCCCCGCCGCCCCGCGCCCGCGCTGTCCCCGAGGCCCCGCGGCACCGGCAAGGAGGAGTACCTGAGGCAGCGGCTGACAGCGCGCGCGGCTGGACGGACTCTGGCGGCGGCTCCGGCTCCGGCCACGCAGGCGCAGCCCGCGCACAGGCGCGGACTACAACGCCCACAATGCCGCGCGGCGCGGGCCGGGGCCGCCGGGAGATGGAGCGGGGCCGCCTCACCTGCCCCTGCCCGAAGGCTGTGACGGCCGCCGCGGTCCCCGGCACGCCCCCCTGCGGCGGGCCCACGTCCCCGGGCTCCGCGCCGCCCCTGCGAAGCACATGGCCCCTCGCGGTGCGCTGGCCTGGCGCTGGGGGCGCACAGGGCCGGCACCGGCCCCCACACCCGGCCCCCAGCCCCGCCGGTCCCCCGCCGCGAGCGACCCCCAGCCCTCTGGCAGTGCCCCCCCGGCCCCCCGCGGAGGCCTCTCCGCGCCCCGGCCCTTCGCACCTACCCAGCACCCTGCTCCGACCCTGCCCGCAGCTCCTGGACTCCTGGACCCGCGGGCCGCGCGCCCCGCCCCGCCGCGCCCGAGGCCCCGAGAGGACCGCCTGTGCTCCGAGCCTTTGCTCCTAAGCTCCTTTTATTCTTCTAAGCCCGTTTTATTCTGTGCTCGTTTGCAGACGTCGCTTCCCTGCCTGGCCGCTAGCCCAGTGCCAGGGCCTGGGTCCCCCGGGAGGCTGCACTGCGGGACGCCCAGGCCGCAGCCCCTGCAGTTGGTGGCATTTCCTGTGGGGGTGGCCTGGGGACCGTGGACACTCCCGCCCCCGCTACTCAGTTGATGTGGGACTCTGGTGAGGGCGCAGTGCGCCTGCTCTCCAGGCCCGGCAGCCAAACGAGCTCCCCGTGGGCCAGTGCCTCGGGCTGCCGGCCCTTCCCCAGCTCCCCGTGGGCCACTCCCGGCTGACCAGGAACTAGCCGGGCCCTTGTGCACATAAGCCAGGCGCTGAGAGGGGAGGGAGTGGCCAGGCCACCCAGCCCCGGGCTCCAGGAAGCACAACCAAGCAAGTCCTGGCGAGCCACAGGACAGATGGCCACAGTCACATGCAGGGCGATGACCAGCAGCTGCCTCTGGCCTCCAGCCAGGCTCAGAGCAAGACCCTGTTGTCCAGCTGCCCACAGGCCAGTAGCTGTGACAGTGGTCTGGGAGGGCCACCAAGCCTAATGACCACGGGAGAAAAGGAAGGGCTGCTTCAGTGACTTCCCCTGCCAGGCTGCCCCATCAGGAGTGGGAGAACAGATCCCTTCTCGGGGAGGCAAAGCGGTGGGCGGGGGCAGGGGAAGACCACGGAATGCCCAGGACGTCTGGGAAGAGGGTCACAGACACAGAGCCCAGGACAGCTGGCCCCAGGGTTGGGGTGCCAGAGGGCGTGGTGTTGACTCCTGCGGCCCCCATGCCGGGACCCCTCCCCTCCCTCCACCCTGTCACCTGTCCTCAAGGTCTCAGGACAGGGGGCATCCCCCTTATGGCTGCTGGGGGTCCCCAAGCTGTGCCCCTCGGGCCCAAGCACAGGGAAACAGTGGCCCGTGACATGCCTCCACTGCCTTCCCCTTCCGTCTGGGGTCCTGGGAAGTGGCTCTCAGCCTCAGAAGTGCACAGACACACGGCCTGCCCCAGCCCACAGGCCCTCGCAGACGCCCAGCCTGGAAGCTTCTGCCACAATGGGCACACCACTGGGTCTTGTTCTGCCTGAGGATGGTGAGCGCGTCCTGCTGGTGGGGGTACTGGAGGGGGTCTGCGAGGTGGGGGGCCACGAGATGGAGGGGATACTGGGGGGCCTGGAAGGTGGGGGGCATGAGGTGGGAGGGGTCTGTGGGTTGGGGCCCGCAAGATGGAGGGGGCACGAGGTGGGGGGTTGCAGTCCTCCTGCCGCCCTGGTCCCACCCTGTCCCCTTCCCTGCCGGTGCTCCCTGCCCCTGCCTGGGCCACGGCTCCTAACTTAGCCCCAGTCTTAGGAGCCCGTGAATATAGCGAGAAAGGAACAGAAAGGAATCTCAAAGGCTTAAGAAGATAAGAAGGTGCTGGCTCCCGTGGGGGAGTGACTGGGGCTGTCAGGCAGGCTCAACCCTGCAGGCCCCCCTCCCCTCCTCGCCCCACTGTGGCCTCGCTCCTTTCCCCGCTGTCTCCCTCTCACTCCTGCTCTCCCTTTCCTTCGGGGTCTCTCCCTCTCCCCCTATCCCCCACTTGGGGCTTCTCCCTGGGCAGGGGACCCAGGGCCACCAGCAGTCCCGCTCAGCGAAACCAGTGCACACTGTCCTGCCTCCCTCCCCACGTGTGAATCCGGAAGAGGCCCACGGGTAGGGGGCTGCAAGGGGCAGGGGGGCCAGTGGCAGGCGCCAGGGCGGGGGAAGGGGCAATGCCTGCCAGTGCGGGGGGGCTTGGGGCAGGGACCTGCCCATGGGAGCAGAGGTGGGCTCAGCCCCGGAGTGTTTCCCACCAGGACTTGGCTTTGACGGCCAAAAGGGACAGGCACCCAGGGTTCATGGACATGCCCAGGGACGTAGCCTTGGGAGGGAGACCAGCCTGCCCCAAGCGTCCCCCACCCTTGCCCCCAATGCGCTCTCTCCAGCCATGGGTGAGCTCGCATGAGCCCTGACACGGGGAAGGGCTAACTGAGCCCCCCTCTCGTCCCCAGGCTCACCATAGCCACTGCACACAGTGGGGCTTCTGGAAGACTCCCAGACCACATGAGGCCCGAGCATCTGGGTGGCAGGACCTGGTCAGGGCCATGGAAGGATGAAAGCAGCTGCTCCGGAGAGAGCAAGAGGCCCTGGTCACCCAGATGGGGGTGAATTCTGGAAACCCCAGGTGGCTTCAAGAGGCTCAGCAGGCACCACAGGCCTTAGAACGAGCCAATTACCAAAAACAGCCTCACAAAGTCGTTTGGGGGTGAGAGCCACCAAATATACTCCCCCCACCCCCTAGTAGCCCCTAATCTACTCTGTCTCTGTGAATTAGCTCTTTCTAATCATCGTTTGTGTCACGTCATATGATATTTGTCCCACGTGACTGGCTTCCTTCACTGACTGTGTTGCCCAGGTGTGCCAGGCTGCAGCGCGTCTCAGAGCTGCTTGCTTGCCTAGGGCTGGGCGTTATCCCACCGCACGGACAGGCCACACTGTGCGTCCACTCGTTGGGCCCAGTGGCCGCCTGGGCTGATCCCACCTTCCGGCAGTTGTGAATAATGCCGTGCACACTGGTGGGCAAGGATCTGTTGGCAACGCTGTTTTCACTGTCTCAGGGTGAATACCCAGAAGTGGCACTGCCGGGTCATATGGCAATTCTATATTTAACTTTTTGAGGAACCTCCAAATGGTTTTCCACAGCAACAACACAGTTTTCCTTTCCCACCTGCAGCGTCTGAGGACTCCTATTTCTCCGCTTGTTCACCGATGCTTGTGATTTGCCATTTTTATAAGCTGGCCTCGCGGGTGTGAGGTGGCACCTCCCAGTGGCTTTAATTGCGTTTTGTTACCGGCTGCTGATCTTGAGCATCTCTTCATGTGTTTATTGGCCGTTTGTACATCTTCTTCGGAAAAATGTCTATTCAGGTTTTTTGCCCATTGTTTTTTATTAAATTCAGTTTTATTGAGATATATTCATGTGCCAGTTTGAATGTATTATGTCCCCCCAAATGCCATTATCTGTGATGTAATCTTGTGTGGGCAGATGTTATCAGTGTTAATTACATTGTGATTCTTAGAGTGTTTCTGTGGAGCTGCGCCCCACCCAGCTGTGGGTGATGAGTCTGATTAGATATTTCCGTGGAGGCATGGTCCCCCCCATTCAGGGTGGGCATTGATGAGTGGAGCCATATAAACGAGCTGACGGGCAGAGGGAACTCAGTGCAGCTGAGAGTGAACTTTTGAAGAGGAGCTACAGCCCAGAGGGACACTTTGAAGAAAGCACAGGAGCTGCAGATGAGAGACAGTTTGAAGACGACCGTTGAAAGCAGACTCTTGCTCTGGAGAAGCTGAGAGAGGACAAATACCCCAAGTGCAACTAAGAGTGACATTTTTGAGGAACTGCAGCCTAGAGAGGAACGTCCTGGGAGAAAGTCATTTTGAAACCAGAACTTTGGAGCAGACACTAGCCGTGTGCCTTCCCAGCTAACAGAGGTTTTCCGGACACCACTGGCCATCCTCCAGTGAAGGTACCCGATTGCTGATGTGTTACCTTGGACACTTTATGGCCTTAAGACTGTAACTGTGTAACCAAATAAACCCCCTTTTGTAAAAGCCAACCCATCTCTAGTATTTTGCATTCCGGCAGCATTAGCAAACTAGAACAATTCACATACCATACAATCATCCAGGGTGTACAACTAACTGTTCACAGTACCATTATATGGTTGTGCATTCATCACCCCAATCTATTTTTGAACATTTTCCTTACACCAGAAAGAATAAGAATAAAAAATAAAAGTAAAAAGAACACCCAAATCACCCCCCCCCACACACACACACTGTTTTTCATTTAGATTTTGTCCCCATTTTTCTACTCATCCATCCATACACTGGATAAAGGGAGTGTGATCCACAAGGTTTTCACAATCACGCCGTCACCCCTTGTAAGCTACATTGTTATACAGTCGTCTTCAGGAGTCAAGGCTACTGGGTTGGAGTTTGATAGTTTCAGGTGTTTACTTCTAGCTCTTCCAGTACATTAAAACCTAAAAAGTGTTATCTATATAGTGCATGAGAATGTCCACCAGAGTGACCTCTCGACTCCATTTGAGATCTCTCAGCCGCTTTTGGTCAAGAAGATGTTCTCCATCCCACAATGTCAGAGTCACCCCTGGGAGTCATATCCCGTGTTGCCAGGGAGGTTCACACCCCTGGGAGTCAGGTCCCACATAGGAGGAGGCTTTGTCCATTTTTAAATTGGTTTGTCTTACTGTGTTGTAAAAGCTCTTTACATGTTATGGATACGAGCAATATTTTTTGAAAATAGATCCTGTGCTTTGGGCATCCTAAGCTCTAAGTGTTTAATTTATTCATCAGACAAATGCCACAGGCCCCACCTGATAAGATCCCAGAAGGAGACACTTCAGGGCTCCATCCCCAGACTGGAGCTTTGAACAACCAGCAAGAACTGGCAGAAACATCTTTCTCAAATCTCTAGATAACATCAAAGGACTTTAGTAACAAGGAAAGTATCAAGTCAAGAAAAGGCCACTCAGAAGCAGGAGGGTCCCAGGGCGCCCTGCCCCCGAGGCCTCCCCCACCCCTGCCTGGGGCAGGGGCTCGCTGGCTTTGGACACGTAGTGCAGGGCCAGGGACCTGAGGGCACTTCCCTAGGGAAGAGGGACAATCGTATCCAAATAAATGGGGGGGATTCCTAGGGCCACGTACATGCCCAGGACCAGACACCCGGCAGAGAGAACCAGGGAGGCCCTGAGCTTTGGCCTGGGGCTGTTCTCCAAACTCCTTTGTATGGACGGGCTCTGAAGGAGAGCACCCACAGGTCCAGCCACAAAGATGGGGGCTGTGGTCCCCAGTAGGCACAGGGATGCTGCGGGTCTGGAGGCCTCTCGCCCAAGCCCAGCCCTGGACGGACCTCCCAGCTGTGCTTCACTCGGTGCCCCAGCCGGTGGGCCCCAGGCTGCCCCCCACCTCCCTCAATCGCCCCCAGCCTCCCCGTGGGCTGGGGGTGTAGAGGGAGCCATGCAGAGCTGAGAGCCCTCCCTGCAGAGGGCCCACACCCACCAGCACCCTGACACGTCCCCACCACTGGGGAGAGCCCGGCCGGAGCCAGGGCACCCACGAGGCCAGCCTGCAGCGTCCACCCTGCTCTCAGCAGGAAGCGGGGCGGCTAGGGTCCCTAGCTCTGAGCCTCGGAAGTGGGGGCTCCCACCCAGCTCCCAGGGTGGTTTTGAGGATGAGGCAAAGGCTCCCCAGAAGGTGCTCAGCCGCAGGGCTCAGCATGTCGCCACCGTCCTCTCAGGTCAGTGCCTGGGGGTGGGCACAGCGGAGGCTTCCTTTATAACAGCAGTCTGGCCGTCACCAGACAGACAGCTGACACCAGACAGACAGCCGCCCCGCTGTCCTCACGCCTGCCAGGTGGATGGGCCGCTCCTTCCCATCACCGGCAGCCACAGCTGACTCGGGTGCCCAGGAGCCTTCCCTGGTCCCCCCACACCCCGGCAATTCTCACACGCCCAGCATGCCTTACACATGCCCACACGTCCCGAGACGCCCCGCACATCCCAGCACACCCTGCACGTCCTCGCACGCCC
>PVKY010011795.1:0-11845 GCA_004027775.1 Bradypus variegatus
AAGCTAAGAGAGGACAAATGCCCCAAGAGCAACTGAGAATGACATTTTGAAGAGGAGCTTCAGCCTAAAGAGGAACGTCCTGGGAGAAAGCCATTTTGAAACCAGAACTTGGAGCAGATGCCAGCCACATGCCTTCCCAGCTAACAGAGGTTTTCCAGATGCCATTGGCCATCCTCCAGTGAAGGTAACTGATGGTCGATGCCTTACCTTGGACTTTATGGCCTTAAGACTGTAACTTTGTAACCAAATAAACCCCCTTTATAAAATCCAATCCATTTCTGGTGTTTTGCAATCTGGCAGCATTATCATTATTTTGCTATTATCATTACAAAAATTTACTTTAAGTAATATACTTGGTATCCTGATGTGATGGTTTGAAGCCATATGTACCCCAGAAAAGATCTCGTTCTTAAAGCTAAGCCTTCCTGTGGGTGTAGACCTATTGTAGGTGGGACCTTTTGATTAGGTTATTTCAGTTGAGGTGGGTCCCAGGTAGTTCTTAATCCTCTTATTGGAGTCCTATATAAGAGATGAAATTTGGAGAAGCTGAGAGAGAAAAGCCAGAGAAGCTGAGAGAGGACACACAGAAAACAGAGAGAAACCACAGAAACAGAAAGGAAGTCATTGATACCACAAACTGAAAGCAACAAAACCCGGAAGGGAGAGGCCAGCAGACGTTGCCTTGTGCCTTGTCAAGTGACAGAGGAGCTGATGATCGCAGGTACCAGTATTTGGGGAGAAAGCATCACCTGTTGATGCCTTGATTTGGACATTTTCATGGCCTTAGAACTGTAAACTTTTAAGTTAACAAATCCCCATTGTAAATGCCAGCCCATTTTTGTTATATTTTATCTCATCAGTTTTAGCCAATTGAAACACCTGACTTTATGGCAACAGAAACATTTTTAAACTTTTTGAATATATGTCTACATACTCCACTTATTATTTAATTACAATCTATTTTATTTACTGTAACAATGCTATCATTCTAATATTATTTCAATGCCTCATGGGCCCTGTATTTCTTATTGTAACAAATTAATTTACCTTTTCCTAGCATGTAAGGCTGTCCAATTACCTGGCCATATTTTGCCTAACTGGCATTCTCTCTCCTTATTCTCCAGCATGAATCCTTTGGTTACATAAGCTGATGCATTTAGTTTCCAGCAAACATATACATCACGGCTATGGTTTTATCTTGTTTTCCCAACATAAATCATTGCCTCACCTCAAAACACTTACCCAAATTTGCTCCATTATTCAGAACTCAGGTTATGAAATATAGAGCTCTCTCTGAATCCTTGTGTTCATTATGCCACAAAATATAACATTGTGCTGGTTTGAATATATCACGTCTCCCAGAAAAAACCACATTCTTTGATGTAATCTTGTGGGGGCAGACGTATTGGCATTAATTAGATTATAAACCTTTGAATGTTTCCATGGAGATGTGATTTAATCAACTGTGGACAAGACCACTGATTGGATAATTTCCATGGAGGTGTTACCCCACCCATTTAGGGTAGGTCTGAATTAAATTACTGGAGCCATATAAATGAGCTGACAGACAGAAGGAGCTCAGAGCAACTAAGTGTGACATTTTGAAGAGGAGCTGCAGCTAAGAGGGGACAAAACGCCCCAAGAGCAACATTTTGGAGAACACCATTTTGAAACTCAACCTAGGAGCAAGGAGACGTCAGCCACATGCCTTCCAAGCTAACAGAGGTTTTCCAGATGCCAATGGCTATCCTTCAGTGAAGGTACCTCATTGGTGATGCTTTACACCTTGGACATTTCATGGCCTTAAGACCAACTTTGTAACCAAATAAACCTCCTTTATAAAAGCCAATCCATTTCTGGTGTTTTGCTTAACAGAAGCATTAGCAACTGGAACACTGGCCTCTTTTTCATTTTTGTTGGCATAACTACATTCTTCCTAACCAGATTTTAGTTATTTAGAAACAATGTTTTTGTTTTAAATTTTATTCATAGTCATATAATCCTAGATCTCTTAATATTGTAACACTTACTCAAAATAGATAATTATTAATTGATTGTAGAAAGACCACTAAGGAACAAATATAAATAGTGAAAAAATATATTCTTGGAATTTTTCCATTTTTCACAATTAGTCAATATGAATGCTTTGATTCAAGGAAACCCTGATGTTCAAATATTTCAATGGAAGTTAGAAAACATAAATTAATTGATCATTCTTTAGAATAATCACTACAGAAACTCTTTAAATAATTAAGTATCAGAATGTATTTAAATATATTTTAACTAAAATACTTAAATTTTCTGATAACCTCAAAAAAAGCTTTGCCTTTTGCAATGTAAATATTTTTCTTCTTAAAATTCCAATTGAGAAAATACATTGTGTGTTTTATCATAATTGTGTAGCATAAGCTCACTAAGAGAATGTAAGAAATGATCTTGGCTATCTCATTTGGCTTGAATACATTTTTTAAATTAAAAAAACTCCATTTTATTGAAAAAGATGCAATTTTTCATAGAAGTGCAGTTTCTGCTTCTAATAAGTATTACAAAAAATTTAATTTGAACTTTTCTATAAATTTTCTACCTCCAATAATGCCTTTTCTTGTACAAGGCATACCAGATATCTTGTTATGGCTTCTTTTCCTTTCCTAAGAAAAGTACAGTATCTTGAAGACAAACCATTTCTAAGATTAGTGATAAAATAATATTTTTTAAAACTTTAAAGGTGGATCACCTACAATTACCTTAAAGAAGCCAAAAATTAAAAAGCAGTTTGACACTAAAATAGCTATTCCAAATATCTGTGTTTAAACAATTTTAAAAACTGTTTATTTTGTTAAGAATGCACCTCTAGCTCAAAGAAACTATGTTTTAAATATCTTTTGGTCAAAAAAAAATTACAAAAAATCCTTTCAGTTCAACCTAGTAAAACAGATATCTAGAAATTATTCTACATTATTAAGTTTGTCTTAATAAAGTTCAGATTCTAAAGCATTTCTAAGGCACAGTGTTCCAGAAGACAAGTGTGCTACTGCTGGCATTGCTTTATACATGAAGCATCCAAGCCTGGCTCCAGATGAGTCCCAAGAGGCACTTTCTGATGCTGCTAGGACTGTGAAAGGAGAGCCAGACATGGGCTCCCAGGGCTGCATGGAACTCCATGAGCCAGTGTACCAGCTGCTGGAATTTGGGTCTCTCCTCTGGATCTAAGGCCCAGCAACAGGCCATCACAGCAAATAGTTCATCAGGATAGTTGATTGGCTGGGCTATTCAGTAACCATCTTTCAGGTAAGCAGTCATCTCAAAGAGATTGATGTCCACATAAGGCGTTTGGACCCAGAGTCATGAGCTTCCACAATGTCACTCCAAAGGCCCACCGATCACTAGTGCTGGAAAAGTCATTAATAACTAGACATTCAAGAGCCACCCATACAACTGGCCTGTTTTCATTGTCCCTTAGACAGTGATAGTCCATGGGGAACAAGTCTTTGGAGAGGGCATTGTCCGTGATTTTAACTTGAAGCCTATCATCAATGACACATTTCCTAGCAGCTAGATCTCCATGGATGACTACCATTCTGGCCAGAAGGCTCATTCCACAGGCAATCTGAATGGCCAGGTGGACTAGGTCCTGTTGAGAAATTGCCTGAGGATTAGTAGCCTCTACTAATTTGCATTGCCTTAAGAACAATTTAAGATTCCAATTCATGTAAATCAATATCACCACAGGCTTTTCTCCTTCTGCTATACATACGGGTAATAGGAAGAAGATTTCTGTGATAAAGACCTTGCAGCTTACAACTTTCAGTGAGCATCACTGCCACCTGAATCTCAGAAGCCTGATCTTTAACTATTTTTACAAATGCTTGCTTTTCTTTATGCAGATATTCTTCATCTATTATAATCTCATGGA
Organism: Bradypus variegatus; assembly: GCA_004027775.1. Taxonomy (NCBI): domain Eukaryota; kingdom Metazoa; phylum Chordata; class Mammalia; order Pilosa; family Bradypodidae; genus Bradypus; species Bradypus variegatus. Next base: position 3,914 of record PVKY010011795.1, read on the forward strand.
AAATATGCCCAAAAGTACCTTCCTGGAGTACATTTTTTAGAGTTATCCTCTCATGGATATTGCTATATCTTTCACCTTGGCTTTGGCCTCCGTAAGAGTGACACATTTTAGATGGCTGTTCTCTCTCTATCCACAAAATAATATAACTGGTAATGGCAGCTGCATTGCTGGGCGTGGTGGCTCAGATACTGAGTCCTCTGGCGGGTGGCTGAGACAGCCCTTGGGAACTACTGCTGGCACTGATGCTGTCATCCAGTTCAATCCTTTTCACACCATGAAGGCGCAAAAACAGCTAACATTATTGCTACAAGAAATATTACTGCACAGCAAACCCCCACAATGATACAAGACACTTGTAGAAGCAGTTGGAGCTGCATGTACAGGATCATAGTTCTGCTATTGTTTTTTTCCAAGGCTGAAATTTTTCCTTCAAGTTTTTCTGTAGCATTTTCCTTCGTTTAAAATTTAAGACTGTAACATTTTTTGAAGAATTTACTGTCAAGCTGAGTTGCATTAGAATCATTACCTCGTAATCTACTTTGCCACAGTACAGGAAAACTCGACCCGAAACACTGAAACAGTGCGTGGAACTTCTCTCCGAACAGAAAAGTTGACCAGGAGCATGTCCATAGTTACAAAGTAGTCTACTTGAAATTCCAGCTCATATTCACCCTTGGCCTTTGTGAAGGCCAAGTGAAGCGCAGGAAATTTGTCTCGCTGGATACTAATAGGTTAAAGGACAAAGCGTAGTGACTAATAAGGCCGTTTCTCACATAAGAAACTTCTGCACTAAGACTTACGAGCCGGTGCACCTCATCCTCGCTCAGTCGTAGGCTCACGCTGGGCCCCACAGCAGCCCAAGCAAGAGCGGCGGCGGCGGGGCTCTCAGGCCGCGGGCTCCCGGAGGCGGCCCCGGCCCAGCGGCCATGGCCGAGCAGTCCCACACAAGGCCGCCGCCGCCAAGGAGCGTCGGTCAGTCGCCGCGCCGCCGCAGCACCCGCGTCCCCGAGCGACTCACAGCCACCAGCCGGGGACGACCGCCCAGCTCATGGCGCGCCGGCCCGTGGCAGTCCGCGGCCGAGTCACACCGCGGGAGCGCGCCGGCGCCTCCTGGGCGGCATCGTCCACTGGGAGAGGCGGCCAGCGGGGGCAGGCCCGTGCGCGCCCTGGCTTGGATCTATTTTTAAGCCATTTGAACAACTTTTATAAAATATGAATTTTATGAATTTTGCCCTGTGTAATAGTGGAAAACCTTCAAGTCAAATTCATTTTGACCTTTTTTAATGTTAAAATAGCCAAACACATTTTTGAGAAGGCATAGTTAAAACATGAATTAGCCAAGCTGCACTATACTCCTAATTTTTAGTATCATTTCTGAAGAAAAAAAAATTAAGACATAACAAAGAAAAAAAGATATAACAAACAGTAATGTATTCATTTAATTTCCTTTTCATGATAGAAAAGTCTATGAGGTCAAATATGTCTTAGTATAAAGCAAAATGGAAACATTCGGAAGTCAGTTTAACCTGTATTTTATCAATTCTTTAAAATTTTTTAATACTATGGTCAGGTATAAATAAATCAGGGACAACTTTTATTCCTAATATTTAATAGGAAAAAAACAGAACATTTAAAAGTCAATGTTACTTATGCATTATGACACTACATATTTTTCAGATACTACTCTTCAGTTGACAACTGTAGAATGAGAAGATGCATTCTGTATATAACATATAGAGAGGTAGTCTATCCAAAGAAAATGGTTGGTTGAGAATATGCCATTCTATAATATTTGTGTAGTGCTTTAAATTGTCAACTACTTTTTCATATTATTTTCCTAATTGAGATTCCAAACAATCCTAAATGAAGATAAATGAATTAAATCAACTTTTCTTGACACCTGTGCTATATACTTTTACATCCATTAGCCCATTTAGTACTGATAAAAATTCTGCCATATGTGTACTTATTGCCATTTTTCCAGATGAGAAAGATGAGACTGAAAATTTTGCTGACATACCCAAGACTATATGTCCTAACAATGGCAAAATCAAGATTCACCTGCATATTATTTAACTCCAGAATTTTCTCTGATGCGTATCCTTTGAAACATGCATTATTAACAAAGGATTGAAGTTTTAGGAGAATGAATTATTTGCCCTAAATCAAAAACAAAATGGAAATATTTGAAAGCTTAAAACCAAATCTAAATAAAGGATTTTCCCACTCTATCTATTGGCTCAATGTAAAGACGGTATTATATTATAAATTAATGGGCATTCTACTGGCCTGATTGGGATGCAGCTGCTGACATACTGTGGCCAGGTACTAGAGAACAACTAAGAAGACAGACAGTGGAAAAGGCAGGGAGAAAACAAAACATAAATAGTTAGTTGCCTCTTCTGCCCTGATGAATTGCATTTTTCACTGTTACTAATTTAAAGAAAATGAACAATGTAACTTCAGAAATGAACTGACTACACACACACAATCACATTCACACACACAAACACACACTCAACACCTGATCATGTATAGGTTAAGAATAAATGCTTCTGAAGTCCTGATGGGTCCTCCCAGCTAAGTCTGTGTCCCTGCATCGCCTGAGCACTAAAGGAACAGCTTTGTTGCACATGTATCTGGGGCCATAGGTCGTATACCTAAATCCCCCAAAGAATATTTATCAATCCCAGTATCTAAGGATTTAGATGTTTAGAATTCCATTGTATTTTGCAGTTTTGATGTTCTCACAATATACATGGTATAATCAGAGTAACTAGCAGTAGAAAACAGAGCCTCATTTTTAGGTTCAGACTTCACGCTTTTTCCTAATTTAGAGGATGCTTATACTTCAAGAGTCCTTAGTTTACAGGACCTTGTAGAGTTTCCAGAGACCATTCATTTGGCCTGATTGTTGTAGTTATCCACCAGAATTTCTAATAATGTATTTCCTAATTTCCCTTTTAATTTTTCTCGGCTATATTAATTTGAACACTGGTTTGGCTCTTGTAACAAGTACCCAATAGTGATGGTTTAAACAAGCTAGAACTTTAAGTCTCTCTCCTATAACAGACCAATTATAAGCAGTAACTTCTTGGAGCCAGGAACCCAGACTCTTTCCATCTTTTTGCTCTACCATTTTCAGCATAAAGCTTCCATTTCTTGGTCTAAGAAGGCTACTCCTGCTTCTGCTAATATCTCCACAAACTTGCAGGAAGGAAACTGAGGGCAAGACCACTTCTCTGGAAGAGCACCATTTGCTAAGGTCAGTAGAGTGTGCTCAGGCTACGCATCCACATCTTCCAGCAGAAGTTATGAGTCCCAGAATGCTCTGAAGAGGGACCGCATGCTTCAATCAGAGAGCATCAATTGAGGCTGTAATCGTCATGCAGCTATGCACATCACTTTTTATGACCCCATATTCCACCATTTGCTACCTCCTCAAACCTTGCCACTTTGCCCAGCCTAAGCAAAATGTTTTCAGTCTTCAGCCTTCTCTGAAGACATTCCCTTCACTTTCTTATTTAATAGGAACATAGCTCTCAGGTAGTGTCACTGCATTGCTTGAAACCCATAAGGCATTGACTCTGTTGGGGACTGAGTCATGGACCCCACAAAAGACATGTTCAAATCTTAATCCACATTCTTGTGTTGGTGTGAACCCATTTGTAAACAGGGCCTTAGCCGCTGTTATTATCACTTAAGGTGTGGACTCATTTATGAATTAGATCTTTGAAGATCCTATTGTGGTGTGCCCAAACAAAATCAGAGAAGACCTAAATCTGTGTGACTAGAGGCCTCATGAAGAAAGGAAATTTGGACATACCAGTCAGTAGAAAACAGATACCAGAAGAAGCCAGAAGTTGCCAGAGGGGAAAGAGAGGGAGAGGGGGCGGGGTAGGGGGGAAGGGGGAAAGGGCAGGGGGAAGGGGGGAGGGTGTGCATGAGAGAGAGAGAGAGAGAGAGAGAGAGAGAGAGAGAGAGAGAGAGAGAGAGAGAGATCACCCTGCGACAGAGGACTGCCATCACCAGAATGCTGGCCATTCAGAAAAAGCATGGCCTTGCCAACATCTTGATTTTGGACTTCTGCCCTCCAAACTGTGAGCCAAAATACTCTTGTTTAAGCCACTGCATTGTGTGGTATTTGCCATAGCAGCCCTGGAAAACTTAAACAGACCCTGACACTGTTTTGCTAATTTCAACTCTCTTCTAGGTCACTCCACCTCTTTCAAGATTTTAACTTAGTCACACTATGCAAACATTATTCTTATTGTATTTGGGAAAATTACATTAGGTATATGATTCTTCCTATGGCCCAGACTTTCTTTTCCTTGCTTCTTCTCTTCAAATAATTTTGTCATCCATCCTGTCTCCGCAACTCACTCTTATGGATCTACTCCGTGCCTAATCATTAACACTAGCAGTGATCTCTCTTTGATCTCAATTGCAGACACTCTGCTGCCATCTCCAGTCTCCCTTTGACTCTATTATTAGCCCAAATTGCATAATTCCTGACCCCACTGGTAGCTATAATTCATCTATCCCACCACCTTTTCACTCTTCTCCATGCTCCCCATCCTGCTGCAACATGTTCTCAGTATCCCCCTACCAAGCTGTAATCCATGGTCAAATATGTTAGCCCCTCCCTTTCATGCAATTTCACTACCCTTATTTGAAAGGCCCCTTTGAGGGACTGGGGGAAAATGTGGAAATATTAAACTTCCACATGGGGAATTACTGATAGTCTCACAAGCACTGAGGACTACCAATTTAGAAGGACAAGCCCTCAATCTTGGGTCTTGCTCTTATGAAACTTGTTATTGCAAAGGAGAGGCTAAGCCTACTTGAAATTGTGCCTAAGAGTCACCCCCAGAGAACTGCTTTTGTTGCTCAGATGTGGCATCTCTAAGCCACCTCTGCAGCTAAACTCACTGCCCTCCCCTCTACGTGGGACATGACTCTCAGGGCTGTAAGTCTCCCTGGCAACATGGGACATGACTCATGGGAATGAGTCATGCCAGGTCCATCATGGTATTGAGAAAGCCTTCTTGACCAAAAGGGGGAAATGAAACAAAATAAAGTTCTGGTGGCCAAGAGATTTCAAATGGGGTCAAGAGGCCATTCTGGAGGTTATTCTCATGTGCTATATAGATATCCCTTTTCAGTATTTAGTGTATTAGAATAGCTAGAAGGAAATACCTGAAACTTGAACTGCACCCAGTAGCCTTGATTCTTGAAGACAATTGCATAACTAGGTAGCTTACATGGTGTGACTATGTGCTTGTGAAAACCTTGTGGCTCACACTTTGTTTATCCAGTGTATGGATAGATGAATACAAAAATGGGGACAAAAAAGTAAATGAATAATAAGGGAGGCTGAAGGGATGGGATATTTTGGGTGTTCTCTTTTACTTTTCTTTTAATTTTTATTCTTATTTTTTTTTGGAGTAATGAAAATGTTCAAAATTTGGTTGTGGTGATAAATGTACAACTATATGATGATATGGTGAACATATATGATTGTATGCTTTGGATGATTGCATGGTATGTGACTATATCTCAATAAAATTGCAGGAAAAAAATTTACTTCTTTTGTTCCAGTCTGGCTTCATTATACTCAGTTGGCTAAACTAGAACCCTATTATTTCTAATTTGCAGGCTTCTTCATGCCTTTGCCCCTGCAGCTAATAGTGTGATGCAAAACTCACACACCCATACTGATTAATTTTTGGTAAATCACTGTCACCAACCACATGCAGTCAGGTATTGATACTGCCAAAGTCCCTCAGTTTTTTACTGTTATTTTCAATTATTCTGAACAAACCTATTCATTCTGCTCCCTCATCCTCATTCTGATAAAACAACTTTGCTTCTTATTTCATTTGCATATAAACAAACAACAAACATTTAGAAAATGTAATAAAAATAACACTGACAATAGCAATATCTTCCACCAGCATCATCTAAGCATTCATATTGCCATATATTGTTTGTCAAACCTAAAATTGTCAGACTTTAATTTTGACACTTCAATGGGTGTATAATCACTTTGTGATTTTCATTTGCATTCCCATGATTACTTTTCCTAACCTAATTGTTCATTTCACTTTGTGTGTATGTGATTGATTATCCAGACATTTTGATCAATTTTATTAGCTTATCTGATTTTTATCAATTTGTAGAATTATTTATATATTTTGGATATTATTTTAAGCCATCTATGTCACAAATGATTTAGTCCACTTTTCAGTCTGTATACATGTGCTTTTTTTTATTCACCTTTACCTTCATGGTTAGTGCTTTATATGTATTCTGATATATTAACTTCTTTTTTTAGTAAAACTGTATTAAAATACATAGCTTCATGAGATGGATGGAACTATCTCTTTTTTTATGAATTCATGAAAGAGCATTTTTATAATTGTACTATTAACTATACCCCATCATTTATAATATGTTTCTCTGTGTTGTACAGTTTTGTTTTACATTTTAATTTTTATTCTAGGCACATATATATGACCTAAAATTTCCCCCTTTTAACCACATCCACATAAATAATTCAGTGCTGTTAATTATACTCACAATGCTGTGCTAACATCACCACCATCCATTTCAAAAACTTTACAATCAACCCAAATAGAAATTCTGTACAATTTAAGCATTAACTCTCCACTTTCCCTACCCTCAACCCAGCCCCTGGTAATCTACTATATTCTAGATTTGCACTCTATGAGTTTGCTTATTTTAATTATTTCATATCGGTGAGATCAAGCAATATTTGTTCTTTTGTGTCTGGTTTATTTCAATCAATGTAATATCTTCAACATTCATCCATGTATGCATGAATAAGACCTCTATTCCTTTTTTAATGCCAAATAATATTCCATTGTGTGTATATACCACATTTTGTTTATGCATTCATCAGTTGATGGACACTTGGGTTGCTTCCATCCTTTGGCAAATCTGAATAATGTCAGTCTGAATATTGGTGTGCAAGTGTCTGTTCAAGTCCCTGCTTTCAATTCTTTTGGGTATATACTTGGAAGTGGGATCACAGATCATATGGTATTTCTATATTTAGTTTTCTAAGGAATCGCCATAGTATTTTCCACAGTGGTTGCACCATTTAACATTCCCACCAATGAATGAATGTTCCTATTTGTCCACATCCTCTCCTCACTTGCTATTTTTCAATTTTTAAAAAATAGTAACCATTCTTGTGGCTGTGAACTGGTATCTCATTTTGGTTTTGATTTGCATTTCCCTAATGGCTAATGATGTTGAGCATATTTTCATGTGCTTTTTGGCCATTTGTATATCCTCTTTGGAGAAATGTCTATTCAAGTCTTCTGACCATTTTTAAATTGGATTGTTTTTCTTTTTGTTGTTTGAGTTGCAGGATTTCTTTATAAACTCTAGCTATTAAAACCTTATCAGATATGTGGTTTCTAAGTATTTTCTCCCATTCTGTAAGTTGTCTTTTTACTTTCATGATGAAGTCATTTGATGAACAAAAGTTTTTAATTTTGATGTAGTTCCATTCACCTATATTTTCTTTTGTTGAAATCATGCTTTAGGGGTTAAAGTATAAGAAAACAGTGCCTAAGACAAGATCCTGAAGATGCTTCCCTACATTTTCTTCTAGGTGTTTTATATTCCTGGTTCTTATATTTAAGTCTTGGATCCATTTTGAGTAAATTTTTGTGTATGATGGGTATATCTTATATACCTTTTCCATTTGGATATTCAGTTTTCCCTGGAAAACTCCAAAACAACCTTGGGTATCAGTGTCACACAAAAAGGCATAGGAAATATGCCTTGGCTCTCTTGGTTGTAGAATATCAAAATGTGCTCAAATAGCCCTATATCCACCAGATAAACTACTTCAATAACCTTGAGTAAGTTACAACGTCATAGAATGAGACAATAATG
>PVKY010011796.1:0-11843 GCA_004027775.1 Bradypus variegatus
TGATTGTGAAAAACTTGTGGATCACTTTATCTAGTATATGGATGGATGAGTAGAAAAATGGAGATAAAAACTAAATGACAAATAAGGGATGAGGGGGATGGTTTGGGTGTTCTTTTTTTACTTTTATTTTTTATTCTTATTCTGATTCTTTCTGATGTAAGGACAATGTTCAGAAATAGACTGTGGTGATGAATGCATAACTATATGATCGTACTGTGAACAGTTGATTGTATACCATGGATGACTGTATGGTATGTGAATATATTTCAATAAAACTGAATTTAAAAAAAAATCAGTTCTATGGTCAATGGAGTTGGGAAATGTTATATTCTCCGCCCCTATTTTGGAGATTCAAAACACACCTTAGCATAGTAAAGACTGAATAATCTTAAATCATAAAAACCTGCTAAACACTTTTCCACAGCTAATCTAGCTATGGAACCATTCTAAGAGTAATACTCTGAGAAATGTTGAAATAGATAGATGAGATATTCTGAGGCACTGACAAGGGAAAACAAAAGTGCTCCCACTCTACCTTTTAATAAGGTAGGAGGTGAGGTTGCCCATTTGCTGATCCTAAGGGATGGATGGAAAGGTATGTAGAAGTGAAGAGTATGAAAATGGTTTAGAAAATTCTCATGTGAGGAATTCTATGAGAAGTATTAGCCTCTCATTTTCCAAGCCTAAATCTTTAGCCTTTTTCTTCCTCCTCTTCACCATGGTTATGAACAATTCTGTAACTAAATTCTCTCTATGCCTCCAAATATATATTTTCCTAAAAGAAACAACAACAAAAAACAAGTCCATAAAGAAACTGTGGAATTGATGGTCCAGGATAGAGAATTAGCATTTACCTCACTCTTGCCCTTTCTTCTTCCCTACAAATACAGGACGTAGAGATAAGAGGAGCTGGAGGACCAACAATGGGGAGTTAAAAAAAAAAAAGAAAGAAAAGAAAAGCAGTAAGATGATCATCCTCTCTTTCATTTGTATAATACTTCTATAAGCACTTTTACAAGCTGGATGGTTACACCATTCCATATATTGGGCCAAATCTGCCCTCTGGCCTACCCTCACCCAATCTCTTGCCCTTTCCTGGGATTGCCCCACCAAGGCGCTCCTTGACTTGGAATCTGCAGGGCAGCCCCAGCACTCTCAGTCACAATGGCTGGTCCTGCTGTGAGTCAGTTAACCTGTCTGTCAGTTTGTCATTCCACTTATATCAGGCTTTAGGAGGCTCATCAGTGGGGGTGGGGGTGGGGGTAGTGAGTCTTCGTTAAGTAAGTTAAGTAAGGAGTAGTACCTCAGTCCAGGAAGGTGCCAGGTGGCCTCCACTTGTGTGCCAGTTCGATGTATTATGTCCCCCAAAATGCCATTATCTTTGATGCAGTCTTGTGTGGGCAGACATATTAGTGTTGATTAGATTTTGGAATCCTTTGGGTGATTCCATTGAGATGTGATTCAATCAACTGTGGACAAGACCTTTGGTTGGATAATTTCCATGGAGGTGTTGACCCACCCATTCAGGGAATTAAACTACTGGAGCACTATATAAGCTCAGACAGAAGGAGCAAGCTTGCTACAGCCAAGAGGGACACTGAAGAATGCACAGGAGCTGAGAAGAGGACTGCAGATGAGAGACAGTTTGAAGACAGCTGTTGAATGCAGACTTTTGCTCTGGAGAAGCTAAGAGAGGAAAAATGTCCCATGAGCAGCTAAGAGTGACCTTTTTGAGGAACTGCAGCCTACAGAGGAACGTCCTGGGAGAAGGCCATTTTGAAACCAGAACTCTGGAGCAGACACCAGCCACGTGCCCCCACCCCCACCCCCCTGCCCTGCTAACAGAGGTTTTCTGGACTCCATTAACAAAAAACAAGTCCATAAAGAAACTGTGGAATTGATGGTCCAGGATAGAGAATGAGCATTTACCTCACTCTTTCCCTTTCTTCTTCCCTACAAATATAGGACATAGAGGTAAGAGGAGCTGGAGGACCAACAATGAGGAGTTAAGAAAAAAAAGAAAGAAAAGAAAAGCAGTAAGATGATCACCCTCTCTTTCATTTGTATACTTCTATAAGCACTTTTACAAGCTGGATGTTACAGTGAAGGTACAATTGTTGATGACTTACCTTGGACGCTTTATGGCCTTAAGACTGTAACTGTGTAATCAAATAAACCCCCTTTTATAAAAGCCAATCCATTTCTGGTGTTTAGCAAACTAGAACAACTTGTGACACTGTAACTGTTTGTCAGTACTGGAAAAGCCCTGCTCATCAATCTGGCCTAGTATCCCTGTTGGCTTCTCTGTCATAGCCACAAGGCCTCTTCAGTGTCTCTGACCAAGACAGCCTTCACTTCCCTTTAGCTTGACTAAGCTTTAAACAGGCTTCTCCCTGACTCCAGACCCCTGACCTCCCTCTCACTACAGCCTCATACTATCCAGCCTGGGAGGCTCCTAACTAGGTAGTTTCTTATCTCCTTTCCCTCCCTCCTGGCCCTTAACAGATTCCAGGTGGCCTAATTACTGCAAAAGAAAACTTTCCCAACCAAGCGGTCCTAATTGCAACCTCAGTAAATCACTCACCCACCCCAGTGATCAAACCCTCCCCCACCAATCCAACCCCCAGCCCATGAAAAGCTTGTTGTTCTTTGTTTCAAAGGAGTTGAATAGTATGAATAGTCATCTTTGCCTGCTTCACACGGACCAGTGCCATTTTCTCTTTGACATCTCTGTCATCTGGTCCCTTCCTCAACATTTCCGTCAGCCCCAGTCCCTCAAGGTTCTCTCCTATCGTGCAAGGTTCATTGGGGACACGAGCCCTGTGGGCGGCTGGCAGCAGTGCACCCCCATCCCCACAATCCCCGGCCGAGATGAACGCCTCGCAGCCATTTCCGTCCTCAGGCCTCACCTTCCACGTAGGGGAAGAGGCTGTCCCAGCTTCCAGGCCAGACACGGGCATCTCTCCGGAGCCAGAGGGTATGAAACGTCCATACCGCTGCAATGGCCACTGCTTAGCGCCTCCCCCCAGAAGCCCGAGGCCTGCCTGCACCTTTCCCACCTCCGCCATGTCTGGACGACTGACACGCACAACCCGTGGGGACCTGCCAATCCATGCGACTAGCCAATCAGGAAGGCAAGTGACCCAAGGCCCACCCTCTCCCACAAGTGGAAGCCAATGGAGGGGCACGGACGACTCCCTCAAGGTGGCTCCTTCGATTGCTGGGGAGTGGCTCTGCCATAGATGCCTCGCTTGACTTGAGGTACGATTTCCTCTTTGTGGGGAAAGTAGAGAGAGTAACTTTTGTCTCAAAGTGTGGTTGTGACCTTATAAATGGTAGTTTATTTCTCCTCAGCAGCATTCCGGCCCTCACCTACCCTCAGGCGGCCCATTCCGAGGTCCAGTAGCTCTGAGAAATTGCTGAAACTAACAAGCTGTAACAGCTACACATGGTTACTCGGTCATCTCTCTTAGGCTGACTGGACAAGTGTATTTCCGTTTCCTCACAATAGCCCTTCAGATGACACCGTCCCCGCCCCACTTCAAATCTACAACACAGCCCCAGTTCCTCCAGTCATTTATTGCAGTCATTTCCTCATCATCCTTTGGGCCCCTGAGCATGTTGCCTCCTGTGGGTCAGTTTCTCTCCTGAGAAAACAGATGGGTGGAGGGGCTGTCGGCAATAAAAGGTGGGCCTCAGTCGAACAGCACGTGCACCTAAACTATATTGCCTAGTCAGTAGTGTTCAGAGCACTCTCACATCTGTTATGTCATTTATTCTCCCAAACAGCCTTGTGGTGAATTAAGCAAAGCATAGATTAATACCCCCATTGAGCAGATGAATGCCAAATAAGGTCCAGCAAGTAGAAATGATTTATCCAGGCTTCCACAGCCAGTAAATGCACAGCCAGAGCAGACTTTAGACTACACAATCTCTCCATGTGTTCACCTCACTTGCAAAGAATTTAGGCATTCCTATGGTCTAAGTGCCTAGCCAGAAGCATTATATACAGAGTGTGGAGGCTATATTAACCAAACACTTAAAATAGAGTTAAAATTCAAGCAATTTTTAAAAATATGCATATTAAAGTGTATTAAATGTATAGACAGTGTTTGGAGAGCTAGTAATTTATTCACTCTACAAAGCATCAATTAAATACTTACAGTGTGCAAACAACTATGCAAGTCACCAAAAGAGTTATAGAAAAGGGTAAGGCATGGATCTATCCTTGTAGGACCTCAGAATCTAATAAGGAAGACAAAGAGAGATGCAGATTTACCCATAGTACCTGACAGTCAGTGCCATGTGAAAGGTACAAACAAGTGCTCTAGATTCAGATGAAGTAAAAATCTAATAGGGAGTGGGAATGGCACTTGAGTTAGTACTCGAAGGGTGAGAAAAAGTTTCCCAAGGGAAGAGGGAAGAAACTGGTGTTCTGTGTGGAGGAGAAGTTGAGAAGCGAATTAAGAGACAAGGATAGTAATATAAGTAGAGAAGAGGATAGTAATATAAGTAGCTAGAATGCAGGGTTTGTTTTTTAAAAAAGATGAAGTTACAAAGGTGAGTTGGTCAGAAGAGCCCTGAAAAAGCAGCTGAGGAGTGTGGATTTTACTTAGAAGGTGGTGAGGAATGTAGAAAATTTGCCTAGTGGTGGTTCAGGCAGGTTAATCTCTCAGGGGTAAATAGGATAAATGGGATTAAAGGCAAAGGAGATTTGTCACTTCTAGCTTACTAGAAGAGGTAAGATTTCAAAAACAGCTTCAGAAGGTCCTTAAATGACACAGCAGTACTGTGTTTAATAAAGTGGTACATGGTTAGAAAATTGGTTTGAATCTCAGCTCTCCTTCTTGCCAGCTGTGTGACCTTGGAGATGTCATTTAACCTTTCTATAAAAGAGGATTAGTAAATGCATATCTTACAGGGTAATTGGAAGGGTAAAATAAGGTCGTATGTGGGAAAACATTGATAAATTACAAAGTGGCATACATGTTGGTTCTTTCTATTTCCAGAGTTAAAGTGACTTTCTGTGGGCTCCCTACAGGCAAGGTGGATGGGAATGGAAGTCCAACACTCAGCCTCAGAGGTGCTCACATTCCAGGTCCAGGGTTGCGGCTGCTGTCAGACACCCTTCACAGGAGCAGATGGTGCTCACAGTTGGGACCCTGTCAGTGCCCAAGGACACCCAAGGCCCTGCTGGGTTCCCACCTGCAAGCTCCCTTACTAGACAATGCACCTGTGCTTGAGCTTCTGGGGCTACTAATGTCTGCCAAGAACAGGTCATGTCTGCAAAGGGGATATGATATTGCCATGGCTCAATGAACCAAGCCTCTTAAAAACCTGTTAATTTCACTCAGGAGGTGTTTGGGCTTTATTAGGTGCCGAGGATATAGTAGAGAACAAAAAAGACATGACTTCTGCCCTCCTGAAACTTAACATCTAGTGGGGGAGGGCAGAACGCTGAGGAATTACTCCATATTTTAAACGGTCATTGTGTTTTATTTTTTAAAGGTAAAACTGTAATATTTATTAAAAGGTATAATTTCCTAAAATAAAAGAGCACAGATCTTACATGTTCAATTAGATAAGTTAGATGAGTTACAGCTGTTCACACTCAGGTACCCACCATCCAAAACAAGATATAAGAGCATTTTCCAAAATCCCCAAAGTTCCCTTATGAGTGCCTCCTTTCAGTCAATTTCCAACCCCCAAGGACAACCATTGATCTGATTTTTATCACCATAGCTTAATTCCCTGTTCCTGGACTTCATATATGTGAAATATGTAGAATGTACTCTTTTATTTCTGCTGCTTTTTTTTAAAGCTTCAACCACATTGTTGTGTATATCAGTAGTTCATTTTTTTTAGTGCTGAATAGCATTATTTTATTATTCTACTATATGACTGTTCCACAATTTGTTTATTCTTCATCTGTTGATAGATATTTGGGTTCTTTTCCAGTGTTTCAGAAAGCTACTATAAACATTCTTGTACAAGTCTTTTTTTTATAGATATGTTTTCATTTATCTTCAGAAAATATCTAAAAATATAATTGCTGGGTGCTAGAGAGATATATGTTTAACTTTGTAAGATACTATCAACGAGTTCTCTGTAGTGGTTTTATCATTTTGCAATCGCAGCCCAAAATATGAGATTTCCAGTTGCTCCACATACTTGCTGATACCGTCAAATCCTCTTAGTCCTTTTAGTCCTTCTAGTATGTGTGCAGTGTGTCTCATTGTGGTTTGGTTTGCATTCCTCAGATGATGAATGATGTTGAGCATCCATTTAATGTGCTTATTGGCCATTTGTGTATCTTATTTTGTGAAGTCCCTGTTCAAATCTTTTGCCATTATTGATTTGGGGAAGTTCTTTATATATTCTGGATACAAATCCTTCATCATATGTATGTATTTAAAATATTTTCCCAGAATGTGACTTGCTTTTTCATTTCCTTAACAATGTGTTTTGAAGAACAGAAGTGTTTAATTTTGATGAAGTCTAATTTATCAATTGTTTTTCTTTTGTTAGTGCTTTTTGTGTCCTACCTAAAAAAAATCTCTGCCCCAAGGTTGTACACATATTCTATACTTCTAGAAACTTTATGGATATAACTTTTACGTCTAGACATATGATCCTTCTTACATTAAATTGTGTATTTGGAATGAAGTCGAGATTGAGGTTCATTTTTTTCCATATGAATATCCAGTAAATGTTACACAAGAGCAGAAATCAACCAGTGACTGATGAAAATTGGTGTATAAATATCTCAGTTCACTCAGTCCTTAGGTAGGATGACTGAGGTTTGTATAATACCTCATTTCTGAATTCCCCAATGGAATTAAGCTCTAGTTAACTATGATGGTAACTTGCTTGATAATGATCTTTTTTTAGCTCCCTTCCCCTCCCTGACAGCCTTCTCTACCAGTGTTTCCTGGGACCACGTCCCAAATAAATGACTTATACTTGAATCCTTGTCTCAGGGTCTTCTTCTTCGGGGACCCAAACTAAAACAGTGACAAACAAGATAGACAGTCCCTGCCCTCGTGTATGTATAGTTACATAGAAAAAGACAGTACAAAGGGCATTCAGAGGAGGGAGAAGTCACTCTCACATCCAAAGTGGACCCTCCAGTGCCTTACTTGCTAGCAGCAGAACAGCAGCATTTGTGGCCAAAACTAATGAATGACGGGTGACTATGACCTAGCATATCTTCCTTTTAAGAGGTTGTTAGCAGTTAGAAAAATGTAGCCCCTGAAGGTAAGAAAAAATAAAAAAATCATTTATTTCCCTGAAAATCTTTTTGATCCCCAATTCTTTTACTATGTAACTCGATTTGGCAGGAGTCTAAGTGACACAGAGAAATGCTGGCTGTACAGGTTGTCAGTATCATTGTTGGAGGCAGGCCACAGGACTGGTTTGGAAAACCTAGAGATTCCTTTTCAAGGCAGACTGGGGACCCCATATATCTTCCATCACCCCAAGATATTAAGTCAGCAAAGGAAATGATGGCTTCAGCATCCTTGGGTCCCTTAGATGACAGGATGACAGAGAAAGCTGCACATTTACTCTGCCTGCCACATCCCTTAGCAGCAGTTCTGAGGACCACCCAGAGTGGCAGAGAACTGCAAGACACTGTTAGAGGCTGTGGGATTTCCCAAAAGAGCCCTGTTTGCATCACTCAAACAGATGAAGTGTCTGTATGATGCCAGGCCAGGAGATGCTGTGTGAGGATGATGTTTCCATGGAACTTTATCTCACTGCTAGAAAGCAATTATTTTCAGATTTCTACTTTGTACCTTTCACATGCAAAAACCTAACTGGTCCATTTTGGGTAATTGGCGGGATTTCAGAATGACTAGATACAGACAATCCCAACCTGTCTATAGGCTAGTGATCATTGGCACAACATGAAGAGAGATTAAAACTGACTTTTTCCATTTATTAAAAGCACAGAGAATAATAAGCATATTATTGTAAAAAATGTTTGCCAGCTAGAAAATTTGGGGGCATATTTTACTAAGCTGGGCTAGAGTGCCAGAAATAGGAACTACAAGCAAACACTAAAGAAAGACCATAAACTCACACCTTAAAGAAAGGATTATATCATATGTATATTGGAATCTGGAGTTCCTGGCACATGTTAGATTCTCAATAATTTTTAATGAAATGATTGAAAATTTTAAAATTGAAGAGAGAAAGGGATGAATTAAAAATCACTCTGAGGGGTTGTGGTTAATAACTCTTTCTCTCTTTATCTCCACACAAGTTGAAACAACAACAAAAAAACTTCTTCAGCTGTATTATAAAGATTGGAGCTAAAGATAAAGAAGACATTTTTGTATCTCAAGATATTTACCTGGTAGCTGGATATATTAAGGCAATTTCCAATCTAGAAACCTACAATATGTGGTCAAATATAGTAGCATAGACAGGAGGACCCCCAGGAAGACTCTTCCAATTTGATGCATTACTTAGCCATCATTTGTTGCCTGGCCCTGGAGAAGTCATTTAATCCACCTCTGTAGAGTGAGGCTGCAATATTTGCAGTTTATGCCTCAGAGGACCTGTAAAAGCTTCATAAAGAAAATGCCTTATGCTAGACAATGACTCAGCAGAAGCATTTTTGAGTTTAGTTGTGAAGAATAGTTTGAATAATTTAGCCTGCAATCATTATGATTGCAGCCTCTAGCAGATGTTAGATTAGGACTGGCTGATGTTGGGAAGTCAGAATTTTCATGGGGGCCCCAGGAAATGGTCACAGCTGCTTGGACTGCTTCCTGACACCAAATGTGTTTGCTCTGAATGCATCACAATAAGTCTCTGCGTGAAAATACTTTCCACCAAAGACAATTATTGAGGTAAGTTGAGAGACCCAGAGGAAGAGTGAGTTTTATTTATTTTTTTTTTGAGTGGTCATGTCAGTTCAACTAATTTGTTCATTCATTTATTTAGCAAGAATTTATTGGGCTTATTCTGTGCCAGCACTAAGGAAGGTGCCAGAGATACAAATATGACTAGGACACAGCTTTTCTCTTGAAAGTGCTTATAGTCTGGTAGAGGGAAAGGCAGGAAGGCAAATAATTTGCAGTGCAATGTGAAAGGTGCTCCATAAAAACATGTTGACCTAGTTTCATGATGGTCCAAAAAGGAGTGATATATTCAAATGGGAGCAGTCAGGAAGGGGTGCAGAGGGGTAGAAACTCTTGAACAGTGGTTTATTTCAGAACAAAAATGGCCTTGTTATTCTCTGATAACTTTGTTATTGTCCAGTAGCTTCTAGGCAGTACAGTGCAGTTAAGTTCATTTCTCAATGACTTGTCCTGTCTCCAGATACATGGCAATGACAGGTCAAATATAAGAGATAACCAACCAAAAGAGATAGTTGGTATTAAAGACAAGGCAAGCATCTCTGGAACCAAAAATTCACATCCAAGAGCAAGGAGGGGGCCAGGAGCATGTTGGGCTCCAGGTCTGGACCTAGATGGTGTGGCAGAGAGAATGACTCCAGCAGAGAAAAAGGGGCCAAAAGGCTCCACACAAGGCACAGAATAGAGCCAGGCTCCTTGCATGAAGCCAGGAGCTGGTGGAGTGCCCTTCTTTGGAAAGGGGCTTAAAAAGCCTGCCAGCAACACAAAAGGATGGATATTGTATGATTTCTCTAATGTGAACTAACCGGAATATGTATACTCAGAGTCTTAAAACATGGAATATAGGGTACATAGAGATAGACAGAAGCTAGAGAAGGGGGAGCAGTTACCTGATATGTACAGAATTGTTAATGAGATTGAACTTAAATGTTTGTGAATGGATAGGGGTGATGGTAGCTTATTATTGGGATTATAAATAGTACCAGATTATAGCAGAATTTGGTTGAAAGGGGTTATTTAAAGTCACATATGTCGATTAACACTACAAATATAAATAAGTTTTTGTATCAACTACTACAAAGGTACAACACTTGTACAAAGAGTTAATAACAGAGTGGTATATAGGGAAAATTTTCCTATTGCAAGCTATGAACTATAGTTAACAGTAATACCTTAATATTCTTTCACCAATAGTAACAGTATACCACACCAATACTAGGGTTAATGGGGGGGGGGAGCAATATGATATGTTTTGGGTTTTCTTTTTGTGTGTTATTTTTTTCTTTGGAGTAAAGTAAATGGTCTAAAATTGAGTGTGATAATGATTGCACAACTAAGTGATGATACTGTGAGACAACTGTATACTTTGGATGGAACATATGATATGTGAATGTATCTCAATAAAATCTGCAAAAAAAATATATCAATCAGGAAAGATAAGTAAATGTGTAAAATAAGGAATCTGATAGCAGTCATAAAAAAAAAAGTCTGCCACCATTCAGCCTGGGGTAACTGTTTCCAGGAAGACAGGGAACTGTGGAAGCAGATAGAGAGACAGACTCACAAGCAGGATCTGATCCAAGTCTCCTGCAGGTCCTGGGAATGGATATCCCCAATGTTGCAGCAGACAGGGCTGAAACGCCTCTATAAGACTTGGTTCTGGACTGGGGCCTAGATGGGGGAGGGTAGGGGAAGGCAGTAACATACTCACTCTATACTAGAAAGGAAGGGAAAGAGTAGAAAACCAGAAAGCTTCCCACTCAAAATGACCCTGAAAAGCAAAAGTCTAAAACAGATGAGGAAATACAATTCTAGGAAAGACAGTCAACAAAATCAATAGGAACCTAAGCATTCACTTCTGATAAAACTAATTGTATAGAACAAACTGACAAAAACACTTTATAATCAATTATCTTGTGATCTGCAAAGACATGGATGAATAACATAACACTGAGCAAGAAGAGCCAGACACAAAAGAGTACATAAGTTGTGCTTCCATTTATATAATGTGAAAAATTAGGCAAAATTAATCGATAGTGTTAGAAGTCAGGTTAGCAGTTACTCTTGGAAGAGGGCCTAAGCAGGTGCTGAAAATGTTTTACTTCTTGATCTGGATGCTTGTTATATGGGTGAAAGCTCATTGTGTTATACATATGTGATTTTTTTGTACTTTCTTTTTTGTATGTTTTACTTCAATTAAAAAAAGTGCACTTAAAAGCACAAATAATAAATTTCAAACATAGCAAAGACTAGGAGAGTTTACACTTT
The DNA here is from genome assembly GCA_004027775.1 of Bradypus variegatus. Classification (NCBI taxonomy): domain Eukaryota; kingdom Metazoa; phylum Chordata; class Mammalia; order Pilosa; family Bradypodidae; genus Bradypus; species Bradypus variegatus. The sequence continues at coordinate 11,136 of PVKY010011796.1, forward strand.
CAGACACACCCTAAAAGAATTATTAGAGAACTTATTTAATGACAGCATAGAAATTGGTTTAAAATATAAAGTTTAAATGACTGCAAATTTTTTGTTAATTTAATAAATTTTATTTTGAAGTAAATTCAGTCTTACAGGAATAGTTGGAAAAACAGTACAAACCCCATACATAGAACTCCATCATACCCTGACCCCCCTCCACCGATACCCTGATCCACCACCTTTAACATCCTGTCACAACACCATTTCTTTCTTTCCCTCCCTCCCTCCCTCTCTCCCTCCTTCCCTCCTTCCCTATCATCCATCATCTATTGCTCTGTCCTCTGAACATATGAGAGCAAGCTGCACATATCTTTGAACAAACCATATAATTCACATATACCTTTCCCATGGACAAGAATATTCTTTTATTCAATCTCATTAAGCTCAGCTAAGAAATTCAAGAAATTCAGCATTGATACAAAGCTTACATTCTGTATTTCCTTTTGTGTGTGTGTGTATATCCCATCTGTGTCCCTTTGAGCCTCCTCTCCTCCATCCTCAGATCCCATCCAGGATCTTCCTTGGCATTTAATTGTCATCTATATAGACTTCTTTTTTTTCAATTGTGGAAACATATATACAGCCTAAATCTTCCCATTCCACCCCCTCCCTAGCATTCCATTAATGGGATTAATCACATTTAAAATGTTGCAATGCTATCACCTT
>PVKY010011797.1:0-11961 GCA_004027775.1 Bradypus variegatus
TCGTGGGATGGAGAACATCTTCTTGACCAAAAGGGGGATGTGAAAGGAAATGAAATAAGCTTCAGTGGCAGAGAGATTCCAAAAGGAGCTGAGAGTTCACTCTGGTGGGCACTCTTACGCACAATATAGACAACCCTTTTTAGGTTCTGATGAATTGGGGTAGCTGGTGGTAGATACCTGAAACTATCAAGCTACAACCCAGAACCCATGAATCTTGAAGACAATTGTATAAAAATGTAGCTTATGAGGGGTGACAATGGGATTGGGAAAGCCATAAGGACCACACTCCCCTTTGTCTAGTTTATGGATGGACAAGTAGAAAAATGGGGGAAGGAAACAAACAAACAAACAAACAAACAAAGGCACCCAGTGTTCTTTTTTACTTTAATTGCTCTTTTTCATTTTAATTATTATTCTTGTTATTTTTGTGTGTGCGGTAATGAAGGTGTCAGGGATTGATTTAGGTGACGAATGCACAACTATGTAATGGTACTGTGAACAATCGAATGTACGATTTGTTTTGTATGACTGCATGGTATGTGAATATATCTCAATAAAATGAATATTAAAGAAATCAGTGGTGTTTCTAAACTATGGGAAAGAACGATCTGAAAAGGAAATCAGGAAAACAGTTCCATTCACAAAAGCAACTAAAAAAATCAAGTATCTAGGAACTTCATCAAAGATGTACAGGACTTTTATGTGGAAAACAACAAAACATTGATGAAAGAAATTTTAAAAAAAACCGAAGTAAGTGAAAAGACATTCTGTGTTTATGGATTGGAAGACTAAATATTATTAAGATGTCGATACTACCCAAAGCAATCTACAGATTCAACACAATCCCAATAAAAATTCTAACAGCCTTCTTCACAGAAATGGAAAAGCCAATCATCAAATTCATATGGAAGGGCAAGGGTCCCCAAATAGCCAAAAACATCTGAAAAGGAACAAAGTTGGAGGACTCACACTTCTCAATTTCGAAACTTGCTACAAAGCTATAGAAATCACAACAATGTATTATTGTCGCAGGGAGAGACATATAGATCAATGGAATAGAATTGAGGGTTCTTATTCAAATAAACCCTCACATCTGTGATCAATTGATTTTTCACAAGGGTGGCAAGTCCATTAAATGAGGAAAGAATGGTCGCTTCAACAAATAGTGCAGGAAAACTGGATAGCCACATGCAAAAGAAATCAAAGTATACCCACATCACACCATATACAAAAATTAACTCAAAATGTATTAAATGAATGCATAACTATGTAATGATACTGTGAGCCATTGATTGTATACTTTGGATGGATTGTATGGTGTGTGAATATATCTCAATAAAATTGCATTTTAAGAACATATATCAAAGACCTAAGATAAGAACTAAAACTATAAAACTCCCAGAAGAAATACAAGGTCTTTAGATCCTTGTATTATGCAGTGGATACTTTGACTTTATACCAGAAGCATGAGCAACGAAAGGAAAAACAGATAAATGGGATCTCACCAAATTTAAAACTTTTGTTCATCAAAGGATATTATCATGAGAGTGAAAAGACAACCTACAGAATCAGAGAAAATACTTGGAAACCACATGTCTGATAGAGATTGCATATCCAGAATAAATAAAGAACTCTTACAACTCGACAACACAAACAACTCAATTACAAAATGGGTCAGGACTTGAACAGAAGTTTCTCCAAAGAAGATATATAAATGGCCAATAAGCACATGAAAAGATGCTCAACATCATTAGCCATGAGGGAAATGCAAATCAAAACCACAATGAGATTGCACTTCATGCTCACTAGAATGGCTACCATTTTTAAAAAATGGAAAATAGCAAGTGTTGGCAAAGATATGGAAAAATAGGAACCTCCTGCCTTATTGGTGGGAATGTAGAATGGTGCAGCCACTGTAGAAAACAGTTTGGGGGTTCCTCAGAAAGTTAAGCATAGAATTACCATATGACCCAACAACCATGCTTCTAGGTTCAAAACTGAATGAACTGAATACATGATTCACACAGATATTTGCACACCGATGTTCACAGCAGCATTATCCACAACAGCCGAAAGGTGGAAGCAACTCAAGTGTCCATCGAAAGATGAATGAATAAAGAAAACGTGGCATATACATATAATAGAATATTATTCAGCCATAAAAAGGAATGGATTTCTGATCTATGCTACAACATGGATGAACCCTGAGGACATCACGTTGAGTGAAAAAAGCCAGGCAATGAAGGATGATATCGTGTAATTCTACTTACACGAACTGTCTAGAAATAGCAAATTCATAGAAACAGAAAGTACACTGAGGCTACCAGGGGCTGGGGGAGAGAGGCTGGGAGAATTGTTGCTTGGTGGGTACAGATTATGTGGGAATTTTGGAAATATTTAATTAAAATTCTTTTTAACTCTTTATTTTTATCTTAACCTTTAACAAGTCTGTGTTTTATACTATAATGTAATACATTAGTTCAGTAGTACATATACAGTTCATAAATAAACGTGCATATATTAGAGGTGTGGCTGGAAATATTCTCACTAAAAGCCTGTAGGCAGAAAAGTGGGGAGACAAGCAGCCACCGAGGCTCTCTCTGCAGAGCCTGGGGTGAGCCCTGCTGCTTCCTGGGGGGCTGGGGAGGCGGGGAGGGCGCCCACTCACCTCGATCTTGCCCTCCTTGGCAGCCAGCTTCAGCGGCGTGAGCCCCTCCAGGTTGGGGATGTCCTCGAGCTGCACGGAGGGGCAGAGGTAGGCCCCGGCCCGCAGGAGCCCATCGTACATGCGGGTCACCAGCGCGCTGTTCTCGGGTGAGTTGTCCGCAATCATCACCAGGGCGTGCAAGGCCGTGTTGCCCAGGGAGTCGGCGGCCTGCAGGCTGGCGGGCCGGTGCGGGTTCTCCAGGAGGTAGGTCACCACCTCCCACTGCTTGGTACACGCGGCCAGAGACAGGGGCAGCTCACCTGGGGGCCGAGGGGGCAGCTGGGGCCTGGGGCCTCCTGGCTGCCACCTACCGGCTCCTCACATTCCCCCAGGACAGGAGGCCAGGCCTCCGAGAATCAGCTCACTATGTCCACGGAGAGGAGGAAGCCCTGTCCTGGGGAGCCATCTCAGGGGCTCACCCACCCAGGCCTGCATGGTGAGGGATGGTGGGTCCCAGGTGCTGCTCAGGGCACCCATGCCCCACCCTGCACTCACCCCTGGGAGGGTGGCCGCAACTCTTGCCCATCTAAGGGAGCAGAACGGTGGCCAGCCAACCAGGGGCCCCAGGTCTCCTCTTCTCTTTTCCTTGCCAGAGCCCAGGCCCGCTGCTGCCTGGTGTGGGAGCCCCTTTACTCAGGCCCGTCCAGGCAGGTGGCACAGTGTGCCCATCCTCATGGCCCGCTCCCTGCCCCTACACCACGCTCGGGTGAGTGCCCAGCTGCCTCTGCCAGACGAGGATAAAGGGCTTCTTAAGACAGATTGTTTTTGCAGGAAACCTAGTGGTTAAAAACATGGGCATCTTTGGTAAACCTACCACTGCTCAAATGAATGAATGGATAGATGGAGAAATAGATAAGTGAATAAAAGAGTAAGTGAATGAATGGATAGATAAAAAGATAAATGAATGAATGAATGAATGAATAAATGAGTAAGTGACTGAATGGATGGATAAATGAATGAAAGAATGGATAAATGAATGAATGAATGAGTAAACGAATGGATGGATAAATAAATGAATAAATGGATAGATAGATAAATGAGTGAGTGAATGAATGACAGATGAACGAGTGAATGAATGAATGGATAAATAGATGAATGAAATGACAGCTAAATAAAGAAGTAAATGACTAAGAAATAAATAAATAAGTGAATGAATGAATGGATACATAAATGAAAGAATGAAAAGATAAATGATACATAGATACATCGATGGATGGACAGACAGATAGAACAGGAGTGCCGGGCAGATCTGGGTTTACGTGCCAGTTCTGCCCACACTGCCCGTGTGACCTGGGGCACCTCAACCCTCTGTGCCCCAGTGTCTCCAAGAGAGGGAGGCTCACCGAAATAGAAGCAAGCCCCCTGGCTCCCTCTCCGGAAGAACTGGCCGCAAGCCCGCGCGTGCACGTCGGCCCCATTCTCCACCAGCAGCTGCACACAGGGCAGGCTCCTCTTCTCGATGGCGATGTGCAGGGCGCTGTGGCCTCGGTAGTACTCATCCGTGCACTGGGCATTGACCAGCGGCCAGGGGTTGCCGGAGTCCTGGTCGATCTGCAGCAGTGGCAGGATGCAGGCGTTGGCGCCGTCCCGGAGGTTGAGCACAGCCTTCATGAGGCACGTCTTCCCCGTGGAGCCCTCTGAGGGGGAGGAGGGGAGGGGGCACCAGGCAGGCTGAGCTGGGTGCTGGCCGGTCTGCCCAGCAAGCCCCAGGCTCCTGGAGCCCCCACAAGAGGATAATAAAATTGATCAGGAGCCCGATCGGCACAGCCAGGCTCGGGGGGATTAAAGCTTCAGCCGACAGGTATTAAAATAGCAGCAGTTTCTCTCTAAAGGTAGACAAATAGTCAAAAAGCACATGAAAGGACGCTCAACATCATTTCCTATCGGTGAGCTCATACAATATTTATTGTTTTGAGTCTCGCTTATTTCATTCAACATGATGTCTTCAGCGTTCATCATGTTGTCACATCATTCCTTTGGACGGATGAATAATATTCCACTGTGTGCATAGACCACATTTGCTTCATCCATTCATCTGTTGATGGACACTTGGGTACACTTGACCTCTCTTAACCTCAGTTCTGCTCCCTGTAAAATGGGAATAACCCCTCCAGGATTATCGTAGGAATAATACATGCCAAGTGCTTACCACTGAGATGGCAAGTTCAGGCCCAAACTACAACCGAAATGGTTATCAGTAAGGAATCAAGTAGCTAAGTTACAGTAAATCTACACAATGGAAAATTCTGCAGTCATTAAAGTGCCTGAGTTAGGATATACGCACTGAAATGGAAAGTGTTCCAAGACGTATTGTGGGAAGGGAGCACATTACAAATCAATATATATGACAAGACCCCATTTTTGTAAATTTATCCCCCAAAGTCTGAAAAGATGTACCCCAAACACTGCTGCATTCAAACAGTGCATAGCCTTACTGTTTGAATCTTCTACACTGCACAAGTATTACTTTTTCAATCAGCCCAAACAATAAAGGTATTTGGTTTGATGGCAAAGAATGCTGCAAGGTAGGTGAAGTGTATGGTTAGACGAATTGGATGTCAGTAATTGTTATTTCAAAATAAAAGGAGAAGGCTCTGGGGATGCCCACAGGTATTCACTCGGCCACTGAGATGGGCTGGGGAGGGCTGGGGGGCAGCCACAGCTGGGGGGGGTGCTCTCCTTGGCTCTGTGTACAGGATCCCCCAGCAGCCACCCAGCAGGAGGGCAGGGGAGGCCACTTGCCCGTTGCTCCCGCCCATGGTCAAGGCCCACCCATAGGGCCCTGAGCTCCCACCCACAGGACAAGTCCCACCTGTGTACTCCGAGTCAGTGAGGTATTTGCTGGTCCGGCGCAGGTACTCAGCCAGCCCCGCCAGCTCCTCGGGGACACCACGGGAGACCACGCCGAAGAGCCGGTCACGGTCGAAGCGGGCTGGGTCCGGCTGGCTGGTGTGGGGGGGTGTTGGTGACTCAGGCTGGGAAAGGGCCAGGGACCCCTCCCCACAAGGCACGACCCTCCCACCAGGTCCAGGAGCCCCGTGAGAGGGTCTTCTGAGGGGCTCTTCCTTCCTACGGTCAACCAAGGAGACCCTGAGCTCCAAACCCAGTTGGTGGAGGGGGGCCTCGCAGACACTGATCTGCAGTGCCCCAGGACTCGGGCAGTACAGGGGTTTCCCAGGAGCACCCTGCTTCTCATCTGCCAGGTGCTTGGATGCATTATCTCCCAAAAGAATCATTACCCACTTCACAAAGCCCTGTTTTGGTTGAAGGAACTTGTGGTGGCTCTTGGGTCTGAGTCTGACCTGGGTTGCAGGAGGGGTCTGAAGACTGAGAGTACACACCTCTGGCCTCAAAAAATGAAATCAAAGATAGACAGCAAGATCATTGATAGATTGACAGAGATGGATGGATGGATGGGTGGGTGGATGGATGGACGGACGGATGGATGGATGGATGGATGAGTGGGTGAATGGATGGATGGGTGGGTGAATGGGGGGATGTATGGATGGATGGACGGACGGACAGACTGGATGGATGAATGAGTGGGTGGATGAATGGCTGGATGGTGAATGGACAGATACATCAATAGAGATGGATGGATGGATGGATGGATAGATGGATAGATGGATGGATAGATGGATGGAGGGATGGATAGATGGATGGATGGGTGGGTGAATGGGTGGATGGTTGGATGGGTGAATGGATAGATACATCAATAGAGATGGATGGATGGATCGAGGAGTGGGTGAATGGGGGGATTGATGGATGGATGGATGGATGGACGGATGGACGGACAGATTGGATGGATGAATGAGTGGGTGGATGGATGGCTGGATGGTGAATGGATACATACATCAATACAGATGGATGGATGGATGGATGGGGAGAGAGAGAGAGAGTGATACGGCAAATGGATCTGGGTATCTGGGTGGCATATGTTTTCTGTACGGGTTTTGTATTATTTTTGCAACTGTCCTGTAAGTTTGAAATTATTAAAAAAAAATTAAGGAAAAAAATCAAACCAAACCCCCCTCCTCCTGGAAACATCAATTTGACTAATTAGAATGTCCTTCACCTTTCATCGTCCCCTCAGCCCTGGGGCAGGAATCACTCTTTTGTCCACCACACAAACAAGGAGGTAAAGTAACTTGCCCAAGTGACACAGGTGGTGAAAGGTGCAGAACTGGGACTCTACGGGGGGCCAGGGACCCTGACTCATAACCCCTAGACAGATCTAGGCCAGGCAGTGAGAGGTTTCTCGGAAACTTAGAGTAACATGTGGAACCAGCACTGACACTTGTCATTCTCACTGGAGCTTTGCTAAGGAGCCTCACTGCTGGGGAATCTCTTCCCAGACCCTGGAAGCGGCCTCGGAGCTCATCAGAATCGAGCAGTGTCTGGTGATGGGGAGAAGGAGAGGGTGTGGGGTGTTCTATCCTACAGGTGATGCTGTAGGTGATGCTTTGGGGACGCCCAGGTCCCAGCCTCCCATCTCCCGTGGAGTGGGTCAGCTGAGCACATGGGTGATTATTGGTGACTCTGACGAGTGGGGACGGTTGTTGGGGTCAGTCTTTTGCTTTAAGCCAGATCCGTGGATCTGTTATTCCAGCCAGCCCCCGACCCCACACGGGCCAGATGCTCCATCACTCACCCAGTGGACCATGAGGGCACCACGGGCAACGCTGGAGTCCTTCAGGGACCCCAGCCAGGGGAAGGGGCTGTGCAGACAAAGCACTGCCTGTCTCCAGGATGGCGTCACGGTCGTGGGATGGGGAAGCCTGAGACAGGCGCAGATGGAAGTCCCAATGGGCACGGAGACCCGTCCTGCCTCTGTTGGGTGGCACCACAGCTCCAGGACCTCCGACTTACCCTCACCTGCCCCGGTGCTGGGCTTGATCACTGCCCTCCAGGGGCTCGAGCCGGGGGTCTGTGGTAGCTTGAACTCTGTACCCCAATTTAGACATGTTCTTAATCTGCAACCCTGGGTATGCACCCGAGGTACACAGGACCTTTTGAAGATGTTATTTCTAGTTAAGGGGTGGCCAACTGAGCACAACTGGGTCTGCATCCTATTACTGACCTTACATACAAGGCCACAGGAAGTGAGTGGGAACCCAGAAGAGAAAGGAGAGGATATTGCCATATGACACAAGGCAGAGGTGGAAGCCAAGGAATCCCAAGAATTGCCGGCAGCCAGCGTCAGCATGTAGAGACTTGCCGGTATCTTTTTGGACTTCTTCTGGCCTGGGACCCTGAGCCGATAACTTCCTTTGTTTAAGCCCCAACCCACTGTGCGGTATCTGTCCCAGCGGCCCTGGCCAGCGCGGCAGGGGCAAAGGCCAGTGGCCGGGTCTCAGGGGGAGGGGAGGGGGCTCACTGGCCCGTGAGGACTCTCAGGTGGCCGCCTCCATGACAGGGGGTACCAGGTGCAACCCCCCACTCAGGACTGGAAGTGGGACACCAGGCCAAATGGTGGCGAGACCCCTAGAGATACCAGAGAGCTGAAGCCTGCTCCCCAGAATCCACATTCCCCGGGGGGCAGGGTCATCGACCTCGGAGCAGAACCAAGGAGGTCACTGCCAGTGTCCTTGACCCTCACCACGTACTGGAGTGGGGGGTCCTGCTCCCATCCCCCTGGGGGCCATGACAGGGGAGAGGGTCTGGGCTCAAACTCGGGGCATGCGAAGGAAGTTGAGGACATGGAGCAGGAAGAGCGTGTCCCACTAAGAAAAACAAGGCTTCAGAGGCGGATGGTTCCGGAAGGAGCAACCCCAGAGAACAGAGGCTCTCGGGGACCTTCTGAGGTGCAGGCTGTGGGCTCTGGGGACGGGGCCTGGGCTGGGCCATCGAGTCTCAGGAGAAAGCAAAGGGTTGGGGCGTCCACCAGAGGAGGGGGATCCCCTCGCCCCACCCCACTTGCTGCCTCACCTGGCACCCGCTCCCTTTCGGTAGTTGAGGTTCACTTTGATCTGGGGGGGGAAGTTCCGGTCCTCGCCCTGGAACGGCGACTCCATGGGGGGCGGCCCGTCGCCGCCGCCCAGCTGTCCTCTGTCGGCCTCGGTGCCATCGTTCTGGCCCCCGTCCGTGGTCTCCAGCCTGAAGGTGGGAGGGCCGGCGGGCGCGGCCATCCTGAGGGGCGGCGGTCTGTGGAGACACAGCGGTCAGGGAGGGCTAAGCCAGCCAGGAGGGAGGAAGGCAGGGTGAGGGGGACGGTGGCAGGAGGGTGGCCCGCGTCCAGGAACCAGCAAAGGAGAGGCCCACAGGGGTCACCTTCTTTGAGGCTGTCCCCCAGGGAAGGCCAGGACCGTCGCCTAACTTCCCGAAACCCGAGGGGCCACGGTCTCTGGTCCCAGGATAACAAACTTTTTTTTTTAATTAAGTCAAATTTGCTTTTATTCATATAATTACTGTTAATCATCAAAAAGCAGCCAATAATTTGTTATATTTTGATTGCTTATTATCTTTTAACATTTTATTTCAAAATTTCCAAACATGCGTACCCACCAAGCAACAACTCCCCCTTCCCCTCTTTCCCCACCCCTGGTAATCTTTAACTATTTTCTGTCTCTGTGAATTTACTGTCTCTACATATTTCATATAAGTGAAATCATACAGTATTTGTCTTTTTGTCTATGGCTTTTTTTATCCAGCAGAATGTTACTAGGGTTCATCCTTGTCACAGCATGTATCAGAATTGCATTCGTTTTTAGGGCCAAATAATATTCCATCATACATATGTACCACATTTTGTTTATCCGTTCATCGGCGGATGGACACTTGGGTTGCTTCCGCCTTTTGGCTATTGGTGTAGAAGTATCTGTTCAAGTCCCTGCTTTCAATTCTTTGGGTATATACCTAGGAGTGAATTGCCGAATCATATGGTAATTCTATACTCAGCTTTATGAGCAGCTGCCAAATTGTTTTCCACAGCGGCTGCACCATTTTCCATTCCCAGTAATAAACTTTTGCATCAGCAGTAGAACCTTTTAATCCAAATTAACACCTTGCTCAGCAGCTAATATTCACATCAGATTTTTTTTTAAAGTGCATTTGCTGGGGCAGGGCAGCTCACTCAAGCTCTCCCCACAGGGGAGGAGAGCTCAGGGGAAACCGTTGGAAAGCCACTGTTCCCCTCAAACCCCCCACTGCAGGGCCCGGACGACCAAGGCTCCCAAAGGGGAAGTGACTTTCCCAAGGTCGCCCAGCTGTCGGCAGAGCCTGGCCTAAAACCATCTCACCCTACTGTGATGTTCCTCTTTGGTTCTCAAGATTTTCGGGGCCAGGTCTGTATTTTCAGTCTGACTCATCTCGGAGGGCATCGAAGGCCACTTTGGGGGCCTCGGGGTCTCTGGGGCCTTGGGGGTGGCGGGGAGACCCCCCTCGGGCTGCTTCAGGCTCTCTCTGCCAAGCGGCCCCACCACAGACCCTAGGCTGAGTTTAGGAAGCTCAGCTGAGAGCAGATCTGGCCCTCACAGGAAAACTGAAACCACGGCCTCCATCGCATGGCACAGGGCGGGGCCCCCGTTTAGAGGGTGGGGGTAGTGCCTGTGCCCCCCAGCAGTCAGGAGCAGAAAAGGCAGAGAAAGAGGCAGAGGTGCGTGGGAAAACAGAGGCTGGGGGCATTTTCCCACAGACGCAGGGGAGGTCCACGCCTGGGGGGCGCAGAGACCCACCGTCTCCCTGCCTCCCCTGGGGCATGACCCCACCCCTGCAAGCATTTCGTTCTGGAGAGGTCCCCAACCCTCCCCACCCCCATGCTGCCTTCCTGGGGCGCCCTCCAGACCCCCCCAGCCCACCCCTCCCAAGTCCCAGGAGCAACAGCTGCCAGGCCAGCCCCCCCCACCTCCTGGCGCCCCTGTCGCGTCCTGGCCACGCAGGAAGGGCTGTGACAGCCCCAGTAGGGGAGAGCGGGCGCCCCACGCGGACCCTGGCTGGGGGACTGGAGAAGCAGGGACCCTCCGCGGGCTTCCCGGCCCGGGAGCCGTGGCTGTCAGGCCCGGGGGGGGATTGCCCACCGACTCACCGAGCTCAGGGCGTGGCGCCTGGGATCCCAGAGCCTGTCTGCGCGGCTGGGGCTGCGGGAGGAAGTGGGAGCCAGCGGGGGCCGAGCAGCCGCGGCCACCTCCCCGCGCCGCGCTCCGAGCTCGGGCCGGGGGGCTCTGCGCGCCTCGCGCTTCCCCGGCCGCACCCCAGCAGGCACGGTGGGGACTGGGGGCCTAACCCTGCTGCGCCCGGCCGGCCCCAGAGACTGACCGCCGGGACCACTGGCCCCTCCCTGCTGGGGGGGGAGGACACGCCCTGCCCCACCCCTCCCCCACTGCCTAACCTCCGAGGCCCCAGGGGGGAGGTGGGGGCAATCAGAGGCAGCCCCTGGGTGCCTTGGGTGCTGGGATAGAGACTTCTTGCCCCATTACCCTGACATCTACACCCCCCTCCCGTGGGAGATACCCCCCCACACCACCCCCATGCAGCTCTCCTGCAGCCGTGTGGCTCAGAGCTGGGTCCCAGGTGGTCCCATCGCAGAGCAGCCCCCAGGACGAGCAGATGCTCCTGGGGATGCAGCTCCCCTCCCTCACCCAGCAGTCGGGGGGGATTTTCCCGCCTCCAGTGACCTTGCCCCCAGACCCCCCAGCCCAGGGGCTCTGACCGCCCTAGGGCTCCCCTAGTTAAAGGCGATTCCGGCACCAGCCAGCAGGGGGAGGCAGGGAGGCAGGTGGGGGGCGGCTGAAAGCGGACCCTCTGCTCTGCCCTGGTTTGGAACTTGGGACTGGGGACACGGCCACCACCCCAGCAGCCCAAAGAGCCCTCACTCTCCCCAACTACCCCAATCCAACATGGAACTCACCAGCCACAGTGGCTCCTTAAGTGTAACCAATTGCAACAAAATTAAATGAGTCACATGGCCACATGTCAATACTCAGAAGTCACACGTGATCAGTGGCTACCGAGTTAGCAGCACAGATGGAGAACGTCTCCGCCACCATAGGAGGACAGAGCTGCTCAAGCCATTCTGAACACGCTTCAGCCTCTCAAAAACACCACGCTCTCTTCTGCTGCCTCCAAGCTTTTGCAAGAGCTGTTCCTCGACCGGGAACACTCCACACACACATACACACACACACACACACGCACACATGCACACGCACCGGCTCTTGCTCTGGCCAACTTCTGCACATCCCACCACCTCTCAGTGTAAGCATCACTTCCTTTGGGTTGGGGGTCCCTGCTATGTGTTCCCCTATCATAACTCATCA